>JAPYXV010005390.1:0-10573 GCA_028533065.1 Trachops cirrhosus | reverse complement strand
CTTCTGCTGAAGGTTGAAGCCTTCAACTTTTCCAGCGATTTAGGCAATGGCCTATGAGTTAGGACATGTCTCCTTGCCCCACCTCCTTGCAATAATTTCCAGCTGTTACTATTTCCAACTTCTAATTGTTTCTAATAATGCTTGATTTCCTTCCACATCTCTGGAGACAGTGATTGTGTCTTCTCTTAGTTCTGTCCCCTTTGTGAGTGATGGAACACTTTCCTGTAATGGTGGCACCTGGGAATGACAGGGCAGAGCCTCACCATCACCTCTGTCACAGCTTTTACTTTTTTGCTACTGCCAGCTAAACAAATTCTCTGAGTCAGGACTGTGATTGCTCTGCAGACACGGCTTTGAGATAGGTTTTCTAGCCCTCAAGTTGGTCTAAAAGTCAAGTTTACCTTGCTGGCCACACCCAGCCCCTCCTCTGTAGGAAATTCAATTTCTGTAAGTGTTGTCATAAAGTTGCTTGTAAAATAAAACAAATGTTTTTGAAAAAAAACAAAGAGCTGCCACTGCTCTTCATTGCCTACCCCTGTACTCAATGCAGTTTTCACACATAAAATTGGCACAATCAGTGTGCTGTACCTCATCAATTACTACCTCTCTGAAGATATTGTTCCAGAGTAAACACAATTAAGAGCATGGATATGGAGAGACAAGGGGGCGGAGGAGTCAGTGGAAGTCACACTAACCTCCTCTCAGAACCAATCTGGAATTACAATTAAATTGTGGAGAAATCACCCAGAAAAAACTACTGAACAATATCAATAGAGAAGCCTTATAAAACTTGGACAGACAGAAGACTCAGTTTCAGCAATAACTGACTGGTAAGGAGTGCGGTGGATGCTTAAGAGTGCTGGCTGGGTGCCCACAGGAGGCAGAACCAGAGGGATAATTAAGCAACTGCTTGGATCACACTGCAAAGTGTGGAGTTTAAACCCTAAGCTGGGATCCCCAGCCTAGAGCACCAGAGCCCCAAAAGTACACAGATAACCGGCAGTGAAAAGTGGCAGGGTTGCTCTCTGCCAAAGATGGAAGGTTGGAGACACAAAGAGCTGTTTAAAGGGCCAACACACAAATGTTCACTTGCAGCCACTTACGCGGGACTCCAGCAAAGGCAGAGGCAGAGTGGTCTGGAGACACCTGAGAGAGACTGGGGACAGAAGTGTTGGGACCCACCCTGCCTGGTTTCAGGAGCTGTAACCCCCCATAGCTAAGGCTGAGTGAGAGACCTCCAAACCAGGAGACACTAAGGAGACAGCCTGTCCCCCTGGCATGAGCGCTGCCTACTCCATGTCTGGCTCCCATTGCTTGGTCAGTTAGTCAATGACGGGTAAGAATCCTCAGAGGAGGATGGACCTAAGACAGGCACAATCACATGGGAAGGCCCTCAGGGAGAGACTCAAGGGGCTGTGGAAAAGAGGGGGTGATCAACCCCCACCCCCTCGGCTTTGACAAGCCCTAGTCTTTATTCTGCCTGTGAGAAATCCAAATCCCCTGGCTGCCGGGGCTCCTCTGCCCAACTCAGGCCTGCAGCAATATCAAGGGGCGGTACAGTTCAGACTACTGTCAGCAGACTTCCCAGGGTAATTTGGCTTGAAGCATAGGATATGCAAGATCTTGTGAAGCTTACTTTGCTGGAGGATACTCTTAATTAGAATATGAAGACATGGGCAGGAAATGAAACTAGCCTTTTAGGTCCTATAGTTTTTACGTGATAAGACCCCAACTCAGAGTGAGCCCTTTTAGGTCTTTTTATTGGATCTTCCCTGCCAGACTATAATCAACAAACTGTATCCGTACCCCTACCCAATACTACCTAATAAAAACCCTACTCAGGCAGTGGCTCGGGGCACTCCCCCCTTGAGGGAGTGGCCGTTCCATTCCTATTCCTCCACAGGACTCGGTAGTCCGTGTGTATTTCTCTCGTATCTCGAGCATCTGCAGCGCCTGTGGTTACCACTGGCCAGTGACTGTGACACAGAAGTTTTGGGGAGAGAACTGAGAGAGTAGCTGCTGGGATCCCAGAGCTGAGTCATCATCCCCTAAGCAGCAGCAGTCACTGTGCTCAGACAGAACACTCCCCTCTGAGCAGCAGCAGCCTGAGAGGAAACAAGAGACCTGGCCCTAGGAGAGACACTGCCTTGACTCTGGGATGCTCAAGCCTAACTGATGAGTGCAAAGTGAAGTAGATTAACAATGGAAGGAGACGACCCTGGGCAGTAGATTCCTGGCAGTCTCAGAGCAGCCTGCCTAAGGTCAGATGGGGTCAATATCTTCCATTACTAGAGGCAGATCCAGAAGGGAAAAATGGTGGTAAATACTAGAGACTACCTAGAAGAAATCTATTGTGGTCTTCTCCATGATTAGCGATATTTTCTTTCCTGCATAGCTTTTTAACATTTATTTCTTGTCCATTATGTTTGTGTACATTAAGTTACTAGATTTTGCACAATAGTTTATTTCTCTCCTTTCTTATAATAGTCTTAATCTCTTTACACCCTTATTCATACTGGTTCATTTACTGTTGATAGTGGGATTGTGGGGTGAGGAGGGAGATGTATTTGTGGTTGTGGGTTTGTTCCCTGGGGTTTGTGGTTTTGTTCTGGCAGCACTAGCACAACAGTATACAACACATGATGGGCAGAGTAACCCTCAATCAACCAGATGGAAGGAAGGACCCACCAAAGAACAACCCAAAAACAATCAATACCCAAATACATCCAGAGAGCCAACATAAATGACATAAAGAGCATCTGAAAAGCATCAAGTTCAGGATATCAAGGACACTGCACCAGTGAATCTCACAGGTATCCTACCATAGAAGTTCACACCACAAACTCAGGAATTCAAAACAGATCAGTTTAAGAAGCAGAGGTAAACAAGAAGAGTCTCCCCTAAGATAGGGAGACAAAAAAAGCAACCCCAAATGAAGAAAAAGGAGAAATCCACAGATAAAATGCTAAATGAAATAGAGGAAAATCAACTATCAGATGCAGAGTTCAAAACAATGGTTATTAGGAAGCTCAATGAGCTGACTGAGAATTTTCAAAAACTACAGGGAAGCTTCAAGGAACTTACTATGAATTACACCAGCATGAAAAAGGAAATAGAAACTATCAACAAGAGCCAAGAGAAAATGAAGAATACAATTTCTGACCTGAAAAAGACAGTAGAAGGAATGAAAAACTGGCTAGATGAAGCAGAGGATTGAATCAGCGAGTTGGAGGCAAGGTAGAAAAACTCCCAGAAACAGCAAGAAAAGGGAAAAAAATACTCAAAAACAACAAAGAGGGGTTAAGGAAAATGAAGGACAACATAAAACATAATAATATCTGTATAATAGGGATACCAGAAGGAGAAGAGGAGCAAGGGATAGAAAACCACTTTGAAAAAGTAATGATAGAAAACTTTCCTCATTTGATGAGAGAAAAAGTCACAGAAATCCAGGAAGCAGAGAGGGTCCCGATCAAGAGGAACCCAAAGAGGCCCACTCCAAGACACATCATAATTAAAATGGCAAAATTCCAAGACAAAGAGAGAATCTTAAAAGCAGCAAGGGGGAAACAGGAAGTAACATACAAGGGAGCCCCGATAAGGCTAGCAGTTGACTTCTCAATGGAAACAGTACAAGCCAGATGGGAATGACAGGAAATATTCCAAGTAATGAAAACCAACGGCCTGTAACTGAGACTACTCTATTCAGCAAGGCTCTCACTTAAATGGAAGGTGAAATAAGAAGCTTCTGGACAAAAGAAGGCTGAAAGAATATACCTCCACCAAACCAACACAGCAAGATATGCTAAAGACATGGCTATAAAAAGATGAAGGAAAAGAGAGAGAGAGGAACACAGGTAGGAAGGGAGTAAAATGGCAATGAATAAATACCTATCAATAATAACCTTCAATGTAAATGGATTAAATGCTCCAATCAAAAGACAGGGTAACTGAATGGATAAGAAAACATGACCCACACATATGCTGCCTACAGGAGACTCACCTCAGAACAAAAGACCTACACAGACTGAAAGTGAAGTGTTGGAAGAAAATATTCCAAGCAAATGGAAAGGAAAAAAAGCCAGAATAGCAATACTTATACCTGACAAAATAGACTTCAAAACAAAGGTCATAAAAAAAAAACACAGAGAGATACTTCATAATACTCAAGGGAAGAATCCATCAAGAAGACATAAACATTATAAACATATATGCACCCAACATAGGAGCACCCAAACATATGAGGAAAATCATGGAGGACTTCAAGAATGGTATAGACAGCAACACACTTATACTAGGGGATTTTAACATCCCACTGTCAAAAATGGATAGATCTTCCAAACAAAACATCAACAAGGATCCTGTGGAACTGAACAACACATTAGATCAAATGGACTTAACTGATATATATAAAACCTTTCATTCCAAAGAAGCAAAATACACATTCTTTTCAAATGTACATGGAATATTTTCAAAGATAGACCACATGATAGGACACAAAACAAGCATCAACAAATTCAAGAAATTTTAAATTATATCAAGTATTTTCTGGGACTACAAGGGCTTAAAACTAGAAACCAACCTCAAGGAAAAAGCAAAAAAATACTCAAAATCATGGAGATTGAATAGCATGCTATTAAACAATGAATGAGTTAAGAATGAGACCAGGGAAGAAAATAAAAGTTTCTGGCAACAAACGAAAATGAACACGCAACAATCCAAAACTTATGGGACACAGTGAAGGCAGTTCTGAGAAGGAAGTTCATAGTGATGAACTACCTAAAAAAGATAAAAACATGTCAAATAAACAATCTAACCCTACATCTACAAGAACTGGAGGAACAACAACAAACAAAGCCTAGATAAATTAGAAGGGAGGAAATAATCAAGATCAGAACAGAATTAAATGACATAGAGACTAAAATAACAATTCTAAGGATCAATAAATCAAGGAGCTGGTTCTTTGAAAAGATAAAGAAAATTAACAAGCCCTTAAGCAGACTCATCAAGAAAAAAAGAGACTCAAATAAACAAAATCAAAAGTAAAAGAGGAGAGATTACAACTGATTCCACAGAAATACAAAGGATTGTAAGAAATTACTACAAACAACTACATGGCAAGAAATTTGAAAACCTAGGTGAAACGGACAAATTTCTAGAAAAATATAATCTTCCAAAACTTAATGAAGAAGGAGCAGAAAGCCTGAACAGACTGATAACAGCTGGCAAAATCAAAGCAGTAATAAAAATTCTCCTGGCACACAAAAACCCTGGACCAGATGGTTTCACAAGAGAATTTTACAAAGCATTTAAGAAAAAGCTAACCCATATCCTTCCCAGACTACTTCAAAAAATCCAAGAAGAGGAAAGACTCCCTCCCGAATTCTATTTATGAAGCCAGCACCATCCTAATCCCAAAACCTAACAAAGACATGACAAAGAAAACTATTGGCGCTACATAAAAGGAAAAAAACACAAAACTACAGAGACACTAAAATCCTCACCAAAATTTTGGCAAACCACATCTAGCAATAGATTAAGAAGATCATATACCATGATCAAGTGGGATTCATCACAGGGATGCAAAGATGGTATAATAGTCGCAAATCAATACATGTAATATATCACATAAACAAAAGGTAAGACAAAAATCACATGATCATATCAATAGTTGTGGAAAAGGCATTTGATAAGGTAAAGCAACCACTTATGATAAAAACACTCAGCAATGTGGGAGTAGAGGGAGCATTCCTCAACATAATAAAGGTAATATATGAGAGACCTACAGCCAACATCATACTCAATAGGCAAAAACTAAAATCTTTTCCATTAAGATCAGGAACAAGACAAGGATGTCCTCTTTCACTGCTTCTAAAAAATATAGTATTGGAAGTCCTAGCCCTAGCAATCACACAGAAAAAAAGAAATAAAAGGTATCCAAATTGGAAAGGAAGAAACAAAACTGTCATTGTTTGCAGATGGCATGATAGTGTACATAGAAAATCCTATAGACTCCACCAAAAACTACTCAACCTAATAAGTGAATTTGGCAAAACAGCAGGATACAAAGTCAATATTTAGAAATCAAAGGCATTTTTGTGCACCAATGATGAAATATCGGAAAGAGAATTCAGGGAAAACATCCCATTTGATATAAAAGAAAAATAAAGTACCTAGGAATAAACCTAATGAAGGAGGTAAAAGACCTGTACTCAGAAAATTATACAACACTGAAGAAAGAAATTAAGGAAGATGCAAATAAATGGAAGCATATATCATGTTCATGGATTTGAAAAATTAATATCATCAATATGTCCATAGTACCCAAAGCAATTTATAGATTCAATGCAATCCTTATTAAAATACCAATGATGAATTTCACAGATACAGAACAAACATTTCAAAAATTTATATGGAACCATAAATGACCCCAAAAAGTCACAGCAATTTTGAGAAAGAAGAACAAAGTAGGAGGGATCACCATACCTGACATCAAATTATATTACAAGGCCACAATAATCAGATTTATGATCCTTGAGATAATTGAAAACATTCTGGAATAATAAAATTAGAGCTGAGATTCCCAGGGAGGACGTGTGGCTGCTGGTGGGAATGGATTTTGTCCTGCTTGCGCCACCGGAAACAATTTCTGGTCACACGTGTAAAGCTGCACAGAACCACCCTGATTGAGGAAGCCATTAATTTACCTACAGGTGTATTCTGAGAAATTCACCAAAATGAGTCCCCAACTAACTTAATGATTCCCAGAGTTGATTTGTAGATAGGTTCTACATGTGCCTTGGTATTAGGGACAAAATGGAAACATATGTCTTGCCCTGGCTGGTGTGTCTCAGTTGGAGAGTTGTCCCATAAACTGAAAGGTTGCGGATTCAAGTCTTGGTCAGGGAACTTGCCTAGGTCATGGATTCACTCCCAATCTGGGCATGCATGAGAATGGTCACTGGTCAGGGCACCTACAAGAAGCAACCAATCAATATTTCTCTCTTTCATCAATGCTCCTCTCTCTCTCTCTTTCCCTCCTCTCTCCGCTCTCTGAAATCAATAAGCATGTCCTTGGATAAGGATTAAAAAAATGAAAACACGTGTCATTCTTTAGCTGAAGACCCAGAAGGAAATGTGCTATACTGGTTATAGTAGAGTCAGACCACATGGAGTTATTTCCATTAAAAAGGCTCACTTTGCAGGTGGTCAAGCACCATATGAAATTCCAAGAATAAGAATCAAAAGGAAGGGAGGAATGCTTTTTATTTAATGTTCCAGTGAAATTCTTCTGGACTGTACTATAACCATTTGTGGAAAGATCTTCTCTGTACTTTTCTTTAAAACAAATTCTTCTATCATCATTATATTTTTTATCATTTTTTTATTGTTTGAACACAGTTGTCTCCATTTTCCTGCCACCACTTTGCCCTGCCCTAACCACCCTAACTCCCACCTTCAGTCCTACCCACCTTTGGCCCTATCCATGGGTCCTTTACATGTTCTTTGACAAACTTTTCCCTTATTTCCCCCACTATCTCCCTCCCCCTTCCCCTCTGGTTACTGTCAGTTTGTTCTTTATTCAATGTCTGTGGTTCTATTTTGCTCACTTATTTGTTTTGTTGATTAGGTTCCACTTACAGGTGAGATCATATGGTATTTGTCTTTCACCACCTGGCTTATTTCACTTAGCATAATGCTCTCAGTTCCATTCATGCTGTCATGAAGGGTAGGAGTTTCTTCTTTCTTTCTGCAGCATAGTATTCCATTGTATAAGTGTAGCATGGTTTTTTGATCCATTCATTTACTGATGAGCACTTAGGTGGCTTCCAACACTTGACTATTGTAAGTAATGCTGCTATGAACATTGGGGTGCATAGGTTCTTTTGAATTTGTGTTTCAGGATTCTTAGGGTATAATCCCAGCAGTGGAACTGCTAGGTCAAAAGGTAGTTCCATGTTTAGTTTTTTGAGGAAATTCCATACTGTTTTCCACAGTAGCTGCACCAGTCTGCATTCCCAGCAACAGTGCACTAGGGTCCCTTTTCTCCACGACCTCACCTGCACTTCTTGTTTGTTGATTTGTTTATGATGGCCGTTCTGACTGGCGTGAAGTGGTATCTCACTGTGGTTTTAGTTTGTATCTTTCTGATGGCTAATGATGCTGAACATCTTTTCATATGTCTCTGGGCCCTCTGTATGTCCTCTTTGGAGAAGTGTCTGTTCAGGTCCTTTGCCCATTTTTTAATTGGATTGTTTGTCTTCCTGGAATGGAGTCGTGTTCTTATGGACACGATTTATGGAGTTGAGTTCTTTATATATTTTGGAGATCAAACCCTTGTCTAAGGTAATTAAAATAATTAAAAGGCAAGAAAAATAAATAAAAGTTAAGATATAAAATAAAGCTTGGGAGCATAGTGGCCTTGTAAATTGTCATATTAGTGGAACACCTGGAGTATGGAATATTGATTATGGTAGTTTCAATAATATTTTTCAAAACCACTATTGCTATTTTAAGTATATTTTAATGATTATGCTAATACAGTTGTACCATTTTCTTCTCCCTTTTATCCCCCTCCACCCTGCACCTCTCCACCTTCTAACATTGTCCCCCTTAGTTCATGTCCATGGGTCATACATATAAGTTCTTGGGCTTCTCCATTTCCCATACCATTCTCAACCTCCCCCTGTCTATTTTGTACCTACAAATTATGCTTCTTATTCACTGCACTTTTTCCCCGATTCTCCCCTCTCCCCCACCCTGCTGATAACCCTCCATTTCTGTGATTCTGTTCCTATTCTAATTGTTTGCTTAGTTTATTTTTGTTTTTGTTTTTGTTTTTAGGTTCAGTTGTTGACACTCATGAGTTTGTGGTCATTTTACTGTTCATATTTTTGATCATCTTCTTTCTCTTAGATAACTCCCTTTAACATTTCATATAACAAGGGCTTGGGGAAACACAATATCGTACCCCAGTGTGCCGTTTCAGTAGTGCTAAGGCTGTGAACGTTGCAGGGGGTGTCTCCTTTCTTGATGAGGTCATTCCCATGGATTATTACCCTGAATTAAATTTGGAAGGCTATTCTAACACACAGAGTACATTACATACTGAAGTTTATAGCATTCATTCTGCTCACACTGAGTTAGATATAAGGTAAATGGCTGTGTTTTAGATGAAACATGTTAAATGTTTTGATGTAAGTGATGTGTTCACATCATTTATATTAGTAATCAAAATAATTAAGATAATAAGTCAGGATGAAGTCTATTTCCTCAGGACTCTTGATTAGGAGACTTAGGAGACACCCCAAAATGACTTGAGCAAAAAGGGAATTCTTGACTCATGAGCAGTGGGGGACAGGCAGAGGACCAGCTTCAGATGTAATGAGTTTATTTGGAGGGGGTCAAGTGACCTTATTAGGACTTGGTCCCTCTTCATTTCTCAGCTCTTCCTTCAAGTAATAGCTGCAATCCCAGGCTCCCACGGGGGCAGGATGGTGGTAGCATCTCTAACTGCTTAGGTTCCAATCCAGTGAGAATGAAAAAGTGCATCTTCTTCGTAGCTAAAAATGGTAATTTCTATCTAATTAGCCCCTGAAGTCAATGGGTTAAAATGTGCCATGCAACTTTGCCCTCTGTTTTCTGTCCCTAAAGCTGAAAATATATTCAGCATTGCTTTTCTCAAAGCAACACCTTTTTACCACAAAATGAGGTGTAGATTCTGGACATATAACTACAAATATCAACTATACATTTACTAATCACAAAAGAGAAGTTACACGTATGACCAGATGAAGACAGTCAGTGAGTCTCCTATGGTGTTTATAGCAAATTAATATGAACTGGGTGGCTTAAAACAACAGAAATTTTCTCACCATTCAGGAGCTCAGAAGTCTGAAATCGAAGTTTGGGTAGGGTTGGCTCTACTGGAGGCTTTTAGAGAGAAACTGCCCCATGCCTGTGAGGCTTTCCATACCATGTTATTTCAAAGCACAACTCCATCATACAGGACGTTTCCTGCCCCTTCCCTGGGTGAGGTGGGCACCAGGAGTCAGGCAGTACTGGAGCTGTTATGCACATGTGTGTGAAAGGGAATCACTGAGAAAGTTAATGTCAGAGCAAAGGTCATTTCCATGGTGCTGGCACAGGAAGACTGGCTTCTGGTTTGTCTGTTTCTCCATGTCAGACACCAGTATATTCTTAAAGAGATGACAACCACTATGTTTCTTACTCTTTAGAGCTTCTGTTGCATTTGCTGGCACTTAGCATTTACTGCCAGCATTTCTAGGTAGAGTTTATGGATATATTTCTTGTCTCCTAAAATAGATTTTAAGCCCCTGGAGGGCAGGTATGTCCTGTTGTGAATGTGATGTCCACACTGTCCAGGATTCAGCTGAGACGCCTGTGCCAATCAACTGAGGAAGCGAGGTGCTCCCCGCGCCTTTAGGCACAACAGGAAATCTAGTCTGAACTGAAGCCAAACCATCCCCAGCTCTAGCACATTTCTCGATTCTGTTTCTTCGATTTTTTTCTAAGAATAAGAGTAGTAACTTCTGGGGGGAAGGTCTTCAGG
>JAPYXV010005389.1:0-10574 GCA_028533065.1 Trachops cirrhosus | reverse complement strand
ATTTTAATACTGTTTTCTTTAGCCATGCAGAAGCTTTTTATTTGGATGAGATCCCATTTCTTTATTCTTTCCTTTATGTCCCTTGCTCTAGGGAACATGTTAGTAAAAATGTTTCTGCATGCAATATCTGAGATTTTCCTGCCTATGTTCTCTTCTAGGACTTTTTTTTAACAGATCTCTTTCTTCCTTAATCAACACTGTGTGTCTTAGCTCTACTCATGTTAGGCAGGCTAAATACAGCTGCAAAAGTTTTGGACGTTCCCTGCATCAAGGGACAAGTTCATGTCCCTTACTTTGAATCTGGTGCGCTCTGTGATATTTTCAGTAACAGAATATGACAAAATTGCACTGTGCTAATTTCAAAGCCCAGGACTTCAGAAAATGACAGCTTCTAGTTCTTGACCTTAGAATGCCCTCCCTGGCAACCCTGAGGTACCCATGTAAGAAATCCACCTACCCTGAGAACATCATGCTGGAGATGTTACAGGTAGGCATTTCAGTTGACAGTCCCAGTTGAGTCCAGTCTTCCATCCATTTCTACCAAGGCACCAAGCCTGTGAATGAAGCTATCTGTGTGCTTCACTCACATGCCAATACAAGTGCTATTAAATACCAATTGGTTACACCAGTTAATGCCATGTAAAGTATAAGAATCATTCACTCAAGTGCTGTTTGAATTTCTGACCCACGAAATTGTTAGATGGTTAATGGTGGTTATTTTAAGTCACTGAGTCTGGGGTGGTTTGTTACCTAGTAATAGATAATGAAAACAATATGTTACTGCAAGTCCTGCTACTTAATGATTCTTGACTGCTATAGATGTAATTTTATATGTCTACTGTGATCTATGAGTTCTTTTTAATTTATATAAATATAAGCATTGCATTATTGATCTAGTTCTTTTATATATTCTACTCTCTTTATAGGATCCATCCATGTGGCTTATTGAAAATCTAGTTCTTTGCTTCCAAAGTGTCAAAATTGTAGTCACCACATATGTTTCATCTATTTAGGATCAAATGCAATACTGTGCTACATATTCTTATACATGTTTATATATCACCCAATGTGGTAATTCCTCTGTGATATATTCCAAGGACTAGAATTGCTCAATGGTAAGGTATATGCAGATTTAGTTTTGCTTAACACTGCTACACAGCTCTTCATAGTGACACCATACATTTATACTTATTATATATGCTGTTATATCAAGAGTTGTTGCATTTTTCCCACCTAATTCTGTGATTTCTCATTTTATTTTTTATAGCTTTCTCCCTTTGATTGGATAGATTAATTTTTCTTATGCTGATTTTAAAGTTATGTATCATTTTGTATTCTACTGGTAATTAACATAATATTAGTCAGGATTAAGTTACAAGCAGTAAATCCTCTTTAGCTAGTTTTAGCAGGGAAGTCTTTATTATTTAGTTTTAAATAGTTTATAAACTCATTAGTAGAGCTGAAGAAGCATATCTAGGTTGAATTTTAAAGATTTTATTCATTTTTCAAAGACATAGGAAGGGAGGGAGAAAAAGAGAGAGAGACACATTGATGTGAGAGAGAAACATTGATCAGCTTTTTCTTGCATATACCCCAACCAGGAACCAAACCTGCAGCTCAGGCATGTGCTCTGACAGGGAATCAAGATGCAACCTTTTTCTTTGTGGTTCAGCACCCAACCAACTGAACCACACTGGTCAGGGATCTAGGTTGAATTTTAGAAACAATTCAGAAAAGTTCTTAGTCATTGTTTCTTTAAATATTTATTCCCTTCTTTTCATATTTTTCTTCTTCTGTGACTCCTGCTATTCAATTTTGATTTTTTAATCTCTTGACTTTTTCTTATATTTTTCATTTCTGTCATTTCTTAATGTTATTTGGATAGTTTCTTCTATTATACACTAATTTTCAGCATTTTACAGTTTGATAGGCATCTTACATACAGAATTCTTTTGGCTATTATATTTTTCTAAACCCATAATTTCCAACTGGTCCTTTTAATCAATGTTTTGTTTCCTTCTTTAATTACCAATGTCTGCTCTTACTCCTTCAAGAATATAAAGTTTACTTTAAAGCCTGTTCTCACTGACCTATTTGCTTTTCTTCTGATATAGACTCTTTAGTTTATTGTCTTTATTTTCTCTTGGGAATCCTCAGATTTGTCTTCCTTTTCCCTGAGAACTTATACTTCCCTAGGGAAAACAAATTACAATAGCAAATGTGATAGGTAGTGTACAAGGTGGCTGCCAGTGATCCCTGTCTCCTGTATACTTACACTCATGCAGTCTCTTCCTCTTGAGTGTGAGCTGGGCCAACAACTTAAAATTCTAATGAGAATATGGCATGGGATCTCACTTCAAAGGTTAGATTAGAAAAAGACTGCATTCTGTCCTCTCTTGCTCTCTCACTTGCTCACTCTGATGGAAGTTACTTGTCAACGGTGAACTGACTTATAGAGAGGCCACATAGCAAGGAAGTTAGGAAAGCCTCCAGTCAACAGGTCATGAGAAACTAAATTTTGCCAATAAGCACACAAGTAAGTTAGTTGGGAAGCAGATCTTGCCCCAGCTGAGCCTATGGATAAGACCTCAGCTCTTGCCGACACCTTGATTGCATCCTTGTGAGAGGCCTTGAAGCACAGGCCCCAGCTAAGACACACTCATGTTTCTGACCCATACAAATTATAAGATGATAAAAATTTATTATTTTAAGCCATTATATTTTGGGGTAATTTGCTGTACAATAACTAACTAAGAGAGCTGGTAAAATGGTATTGGGAAGACTGGATAAATACGTGCAGAAAAATGAACTAGACCACCAACTGACACCATACACAAGAATAAGTTCAAAATGGATAAAAGACTTAAGTGTAAGTCACAAAAAACATAAAAATCCTAGAAGAAAACATAGGCAGTAAAATCTGAGACATCTTTTGAAGCAATATGTTTGCTGATATGTCTCCTAAAGTAATGGAAATAAAGGAAAAAATAAACAAATGGGACCACATCAAACTAAAATGCTTCTTTTTCTTTTGATGGCAAAAGAAACCATCAACAAAAGTGAAAAGGGAACCCACTGTATGGGAGGACATATTCACCAATAATACATCTGATAAGGGGTTAACCTCTAAAACATACAAAGAACTTATACAACTCAACACCAGGAAGATAAACAATCCAGTAAAAAAAAATGGGCAAAGGGCCTGAGTTAACACTTCTTCAAAGAAGATATACAGATGGCCAAAAGTCATTAAAAACATTCTCAATGTCACTAATCATCAGAGAGATGCAAATTAAAAACAAGAGGAGATATCACCTCATATCCACCACTATAGTTATCATCAATAAATCAATAAACAACAAGTGCTGGCAAGGATGTAGAAAAAAAGGGAACCCTAGTGCACTGTTGGTGGGAATGCAGACTGGTGCAGTCACTATAGAAAACAGTATGGAGTTTCCTCACAAAATAAAAAATGGAACTGCCTTTTCATCTAGTGATCCAATTTGTGGAATCATCTTAAGAATTACAAAACATCAATTCAAAGGAGTATATGCACTTTTATGTTCATAGGAGCATTATTATAATAGCCAAGATCTGGAAATAGCTCAAGTGCCCATCAGTAGATGAGTGGATAAAAAAGCTATGTTACCTTTACACAATGGAATACTACACAGCCATAAAAAAGAAGGAAATTTTACTTTTTTTTTTGACAGTATGGATGGACCTGGAGATTATTATGCCAAGTGAAATAAACCTGTCAGAAAAAGACAAATCTGTATGATCTCACTTCAATGTGGAACCTAATAAGGAAAAAAAACTGATGAACAAAATAGAAATAGAGGCATGGATACATGAAACAGACTGACAGCTGTCAGAGGGGAGGAGAGGGACTGGATGAAAGAAGGTGAAGGGATTAGCCGAAGAATGTATATGTATAACCCACATGGTGTGGTGATGGATAGAGGGAAGGGGGAGTTGGGGCTGGAAGCAGGGGAGTAAAAGGGAGCAGAAGGGGGACATAAAAAAAGAAAAAAGAGAGAGATGGTGAAATACATCTTGTGAAAGCATTACAATGTTGAGCCTATTTCCTATTGAGTTGAGGAGGAACATGCCTTAGGCGAGGCAACCTGTGACATTAAAACATGGGCTCAAATTTCCATCTTGCCACCCCTCTACCAAATTGACTTTGCCTTTAGGAAGATTTCCAGCATTTCTGCCTAGAATTCTTTTTCTTCTCATCCCTTTTGTAAAAATATTTTATTTATTTATTTTTAGAGAGAGGGGAAGGGAGAAAGGAAGGGAGAGAAACATCAATGTGCCAGAGAAACATTGATTGGTTGCCTCCCACACACCCCCAACAGCCCCCAACTGGAGGACCTTGCCTGCAACCCAGGCATGCGCCCTGACTGGAATTTGAACCAGCGACCTTTCAGTTTGCAGGATGATGACCAACACACTGAGCCATACAATCAGGGCCCACTCTTTTTCTTTAGATATAATCATTTAACCCTTAAAATATGGAAGGAAAAGGGGAAGCAAGAAGTACTCAAGCACTCACTGTTATTCATTCCTACCTCTGCCTTTTGTGTTTTTACTACTCACATGGAAGTAGGGAAGGCACTGAACCACACGAGGAAATGAGAGTAAGAAAAATTTACCTGCACATTGGAATGGAAGTTTGGCTGAGTATAGCATCTAAATAACTTTCCCTTAGTACCATGGAGACATTGTTTGCTAGCAACCTACATCACAGTCAAGAAATCAGTTGTCACTTTAGGTCTCCTTACTTTTAAACAATCTCTTTTTCTCTTTGGAATCATGAGAATATGTTTACTACAGGTTTTATTGTTTGTTCTCATATCTTCTCCATTCTCTCCTTCAGAAACTGTAAAAGGAGAGAAAATGGCTTTTCTATATCTATCCTTTATGCCTCTTAAATCATATAGATGGTATTGTATCAAATTTGTTACTTATGTTGTAAAGATTATAAGGGTTTGCCACAATCTGTATGGGAATAGCTAGGCAGCAACTAAAAAAAATTAAAATAAGCTTACGATTACATCAAGAAATAACTCCCCAGAAACTTCATCCAAAAGAACTAGCATGTAAGAATACATGTACAGATATTGAAACTTTAATTTTACATAGCAAATCATAGGAGTGTTCAGCAATACAAGATGGTTGAAAAATATTAGGGCATATATTTCAATATATTCTATGAAGTAGTATGCAACTATTTATAAAATGAATTAGATTTAAAATATATTAACTAAATTATTTTTTACTACCTGTGAATATATTCAGTGATACTGTTATTAATTTTAATTGTTAAAAAACAACATTAAAGGAAGAAAAATAGAAAGAAGGAAGAATGTGGAAGAGTGAGACACAAGTCCCACAAGGCTTTGAACTTTTCTGAAGGTTTTTATCTGTTGCTCTTATGTCCCACCCCTGGAAGGACCTAGAATTACAGAGTTTCAGGCTTATTTCATAGAACTACACATTTGGGACAAATAATCCCCTCCCACATATTTATTAGAAGTCCTATTCTATGACCTTCCTAATCAAACTCATTCATCGAGTTATTATTTTCCTAAATTGTCAGTCCTTATATTTCTAACAGTTCTGCAGGAATACCTGCAAAAACTATTATACTTAAGTTTTTGAGATATGATAAGATGTTTACAATAATATTTAAATTTTATTAGACTCTCAACTCATTTATTTTTAGCAACATTTCCATAACTTGCTAAATTAGTCAGGGTTTTTAAGATTCTAATAATCTTTGTCATTTTGGGGCTGAAAGTGAGTCTAACAAAGGACAAATAAGACAATTTCAGAATGCAGTTTCAGGAGCTTTTCAGACTATAAAAGAGTATTTTTAAGTTGGTAGAACATTTTATAACAACTCAGTCATCTTTAATTAACATTTTAATTTCAGAGGATAAGACAAAAATGGATAATCCAGTCCAACACTATGCAAACATAAGAGGGACAGTAAACATTCACAGGAGGGAAGGAGGTCTAAAATGGCAGTGTTACTAAAGTTAAGTTTTGGGAAAAAGCAATTTGAATAGGTACATTCCACTTAAAAGAATGACTCATGGGAAAGCAATCCTTCTACTCAAAATGAGTTCAGGTAAAGCTCTGGAATCCATACCATCTACCCTGGCATTCAAGTCCACAGCAATATTTATTTCATCTGGCAGATACGTGGATTAAATGGAATTCACAAGATTGTTGAATTGTAGCCATACATCCAAACAAACACTAGGTAACTTGGCAGGAGGACATAAACATTAAGAAATTTTACATTCATTTCATTTGGGTGTTCCATCAAGACAAGAAATTTTGTTTACATAATACCAGGAGCTCAGTAATAATCCCCTGATATTTACTGAGATTATAATAACTAATAAATTCTTATTTCTACCTTTCTTGATTTTCAGTAGTAGGGATATAAACCAAAATTATTGTTCTGAAGTCTAATTTTTATAAAGGCAAAAGATGTTAAAATTCAGAAGGAAAATCCAACAGAAGTGAATTAGTAAAATCAGGTCCCTGTTCAGTCACATTGCAAGTGGGGAATCTTAGACATTGGAAGCAAACCATTGGAAATCTGACCTAAGGGCAGATGTGTCATGCAGTGTCAAACTAATTGAGACATGACTGTCAGTTCAATGACTATCTAAACGTGTTCTGTCCTAGGTTGTTGGGACCTAAGTATAACAAATCATCAGGAAAAGTCTGCTGGTTGCTGGACTTTGGCCATCATTCTGAAGGGTCAGAAATACATCATATAATATAGTAAGAAAGCTGGTGCTAGATTCCAGAAAGAAAAATGGGGTGATCTAAGTTGATGGCAGGCTGAGGTTTTGAAGAGTGAATTTTTCCCCAAGGAAAAATTGGGGTATGGACAATTAATGAAGAAGTAATTTGTTCGAGTCCCACGAAAAGTAGTGATGTCTTATAAGACTTTTTTTTTTTTTTGCCATGGAGTGGAGAAAGTAATATTAAGTTCTTTTTTTCTTGTAGGGAAAAACAAAACAAAACATAGTAACAAAGGAACCCAGAGCATGCCTGTCCTATACTCAGAGGCACCAGGAACTAATGGAAAAAAACGAAATAGATGTTGGATTCTCATAGAACTGTAGCATTTTCATCAGCCCTGATCTGTTTGGTAGATAGGAACCTAGCCTTTATCAATTTCCACTTGAACCACAAAATAAAAGCAGGAAATTAAGGAGTTCCTTTTACAAGAGGATTCTTCTATTATTCTATTTGAAATGTATGTGACTCCAAGTAGCTATAATTATAAATCAATTCAATTTTAATTATCAGTAGTACTTGCCCTTCAAAAAACACAATACGTCCATTGACTGCTATAAAAAAGCAAACTTTCAAAGAGGGGACTTCTCTGAAATGATCAAATCAGTCAACCATTTATTAAACAAATATTTATTAAATGCCTACCATTTACTAGGCATTATGACTTCAGTAACAACTGCCCTTAATGATGCCAGGGATATTGTATTCAGGCTGAAAAATGGAGCAGGCTATTCAACTTCAGGGGTAATCACAGATTCTTTTGTGGTATGAGAATATCTACTGGTCCATTCTTCAGAACAGCACTTATATGCTTATAGTGTATTTAACTGTGTCCTCAAAAAAAGATATCCAAGTCCTACCTTCCCCTACCTATGAATATGACCTTATTTGGAAATAGAGTCTTTGTGATGTAAATAAGTAAATGATATCAATATGAGGGTTATCCTAGATTAACAGATAGAAAAGAAGACACAAAAACACAGGGAGGAACGGTATGTGAAGATGAAGGCAGAGATTGGAAGTATGTTACCACAAGCCAAGATATATCAAAGATTGTTGGATGCCACCACAAGTTACAAGAGAATCACAAAATAGACTCTCCTTCAGAGTCTACAGAAGGAACCAACTCTGCAGACACTTTGACTTCAGACTTTTGGCTGTCTGCACAGTGAGAAAATAAATTTCTGTTATTTTTAGCTACCTACTTTGACCGCAGCCCTAAGAAATTAATATGACGCTCTTCTGTGCAGTATTTTACGTAGAATTTCAAACCCTTTGCATGGACTCCCCAAAGATCTGTGAAGACTAAGTTAGAAAAGGTCAGGTGACTGTAGCCAATGAGGAGATTGGGGAAAATTTGTAACTGTGTCATTTGTGGTAAAAAATCAACCAGGAATATATAGCCTGCAGAGGAGATGAGTGATGAGAGACTTGATGACTCTCCTCAAATATTTGGAAAACCGTCCAATCTGTGTGGCCTCAGGGATGGTAGATGTACAATTTGTTATCTAAAACAGGGCATCTCTTAGAGTTAAAATGAGACACTACAAATAATTGTGCTGGGACAACAAATTCATAGAAGTCATGACTGTCCTGAGCAAAATAGGACACATGGTCACCATAGACATAGGGGATAACCAAGATCAAAATATAAGATAGAGAAAAAGAGAGACATAATTTGGCTCAAAACAAGAATGAATTTCTTAAGAAAATAATGCAACCTCTTACTAGACTTGTCCTGGTAGAAACTAGGCAATCTCTTGGCAGAAAATTTTAGAGGAGTGGCATTTTGCATTAAAGAGACATTTGAAGTCCTGAGGTGACAGGTTGTATAAATGTCATCCAAATTTAAATTTTATCATTTTTAATTCATACTCCTGTAATGACAACATGTTAACTTTGGAATCCTTCAACAGCTGATTTTGAATTCTGCCTCTGTCATTTTTCAAAGATGAAGTCTTAGCAAACATATTCACTACTTTGAGCTACAGCAATATTTATTTCAAAAAATGATTGTGGAGACTTCTGGCCAAGGTGGAAGCATAGACAGAAACACTGCACCTCCACACACAACCAAAAGAAGGACAACAACAAATTTAAAAACAAAAAAACAACCAAAACTGACAGAATATCTAAGTGTATGGAAGTCTGACAACCAAGGAGTTAAAGAAGACATATTCATCCAGACTGGAAGGAAGGGCAGAGACAGGAGTGCGGAGAGGATTCGCGGCAAGGTGGTGGCTGGAGGACTGGGGCAGGCAAGGTTGCAGCTGGTGGACCCAGTGCTGGATTGTGGAGTGGGGCGTGCAAGGCTGCAGCTGACCGGCAAGGCGGCAGCTGGTGGAGCGGGTGGTCCCATATTCGCGCACAGATAAACCAGGAGAAACAACTGGAGATGAAGATAGACTGTACAACCTAGAGCTCCAGCTCAGGGAAATAAAGCCTCAAACCACTGAATGAAAACACCTGTGGGGGGTTGAGGTGCCGGGAGAAGCTCCCAGCCTCACAGGAGAGTTCGTTGGAGAGACCCACAGGGTCCTAGAATATACACAAATCCATCCACCGAGGAATCAGCACCAGAAGGGCCCAATTTGCTGGTGGGAAGTGGCAGAGGGGACTGCAATCCGACAGAATTTAGCAAGCGCCATTGTTCCCTCTCGGACCCTTTCCCCTCATACAGTGTCACAACCCAGAGACTGGGTTGCCCTGCCCTAGTGAATACCTAAGGCTCCCCCCTCACTATATAACAGGTGCATCAAGGCAAAAAGAAAACCAGCCCAAATGAAAGAACAGATCAAAGCTTCAGAAAAAATACAACTAAGTGATGAAGAGATAGCCAACCTATCAGATGCACAATTCAAAGCACTGGTAATCAGGATGCTCACAGAATTGATTGAATCTGGACACAAATTAGATGAAAAAGTGAAGGCTCTGCTAAGTGAAATAAAGGAAAATATACAGGGAACCAATAGTTATAGTAAGGAAACTGGGACTCAAATCAATAGTGTGGACCAGAAGGAAGGAAGAAACATCCAATCAGAAAAGAATGAAGAAAAAAGAATTCAAACAAATGAGGAGAGACTTAGGAACCTCCAGGACATCTTTAAACATTCCAACATCTGAATTATAGAGGTACCAGAAGGAGAAGAGGAAGAGCAACAAGTGGAAAAGTCATTTAAACAAATAATAAAGGAGAACTTCCTCATTCTGGCAAAGGAAATAGACTCCCAGAAAGTCCAGGAAGCTCAGAGAGTCCCAAAGAAGTTGAACCCAAGAAGGAACACGGCACATCATAATTATCTTCGCCAAGATTAAAATGAAGCAGAGAATCCTAGAAGCAGCAAGAGAAAAGGAGGCAGTTACCTACAGAGGAGTGCCCATAAGACAATCAGCTGATTTCTCAAAAGAGACCTTGCAGGCAAGAAGGAGCTGGAAAGAAATATTCCAAGTCATGAAAGGCAAGGACCTACACCCAAGATTGCTCTATCCAGCAAAGCTTTCATTTAGAATGTAAGGGCAGATAAAGTGCTTCTCAGATAAGGTCAAGTTAAAGGAGTTCATCATCACCAAGCCATTATTATATGAAATGTGAAAGGGATTTATCTAAGAAAAAGATAAAAATATGAACAATAAAGTGGCAGCAAACTCACAATTATGAACAACCACACCTAAAACAAAAACAGAAGAAAACTAAGCAAATAACTAGAACAGGAACAGAACCACAGAAATGGAGATCACATGGAGGG
>JAPYXV010005388.1:0-10575 GCA_028533065.1 Trachops cirrhosus | reverse complement strand
GTGCTTCTTTTTCCCATGAAATTCCAAGAGATTTAGGTACTCAGTGTGAGGAACTGGAGTCAAAGACTAAATATTAGCAGGAACTGAGGGCACAGATGTATTTCTTATTACTTCACAGCCCACCCACAGTTCTCTGGTCACAGACTCCTTATAATGAAATGATCATATCTGTTTATCATGCCTACTGGTTTTGGGAAATAACCAGAAAACCCTGTCTTAAGAATCAAATGATCATTTGGGCCTGGGGTGTGAGTCACGGAATTCCCTGACAATCCCGGGGAGGGGTGGAGGGTCGAGGCAGTGGGTCCCTGCCTGCCATGTGGAGGCATGCTGAAGCAGGGCAGGAAGACTGGGAAAGAACATGGTGTATTTGGGACATAGTTTTCAAGAATAACTACTTTTAATAACTGCTTGTCCTGTATTTTGATAATAATAGCAAATGAAGGTCAGGGTCCCACTGCCAAAGCCATAGTGGAACAATCAGCTGCCAACACTAAAAACAGAATCGTGACTGTCAAACAAGCAGAAACATGATGGAAAATGCCATAAGAATACAACAGAAGAACTACAGAAAAGAGGAATTAGATCGCCCTCTAAAGGGGCTTAGTGGAGCATGAAGGTGTTCTCCAGGAACTTCCAGAGATAACAGGAAAGGAAAACCTGGTGTCAGTTTTGACTTAGTGCAGTTATACCTGATAGAATTTTATTAGAATCATCCTGGATAAAAATGTGAAAAATCATACCCGAAATATTCAGACTGATGAAACATAAGACATGCAGCTTACATTTGATTATTTTCAATTAGCTGAATTTTGATTTTTATCTGTATATGTTAGTGATACTGTATTTAGCCTCTTGAACTCAAAATGTATTCGAATTTAAATCTGTCATAAATGTAATCTATAGCAATTATTTTTGGCTTGAAGCTAAGACTGTTAAGTGCAGTGATAAATATTGTCCTTGCTCCATACGAAGAAATACATTAGGCAAAATAGTTGTTTATTGACAGAATCCATCATTCTTCTTCTTTGTTTTTTGTAAAGTAACCTTGCTTTTTTTTTTTTTTCAAGCTTGGTGTTTAAAATAGAGCAAATATGACACCTTTGTTTGTCTTCTATAGCCTCTTTAATCCTATTTTTCTTGTTTGGTTTCCAACATATTTTTAAAAGAAAGTAAAATAATTAGATATATCAGTCTTACAAAAGAAACTTCCTTATCCATCATTTTTGTGGCCATAGTCCCTAGAATTCAAAAGAAGTTAGAATATGCCTATTTTAAAAGTTGGTATAATTGCACAATAGTACAAGGCAATACAAAGTTCTCAAGGGAATATATTAGAAAAATTATAATGAAATTTTATTGTAATAGGTTTAATTTATAGCAAAGGGTTCCTCTCTCAAATGTCTATGCTAATTATACAGCTAAACACACCATGATACAATATGTAATAAACTTGTTACATTTGGATGTAAAGCAATAGATTCATCTGGAAATCTGAAAGTGAGTTCAAAATTCATTGTGACCTTGAAAAAAGAAAATGTCAATACTGCGTACTGTCTCTGATTTTCAAAATTCACTCTTCATTAGATCTTGAAGAACCAATTCTCAAAATAAAACAGGCCCCAATTACTCAAAAAGGCCTTTACCACGAGATTCCACAGAATGTAAAGGCAGAAGCTGACCCAGGATGGACAATGAGATCTTCACCTTGATTATAGTTATTATTATGTTGACAAGCAGAAAAATAATAGAGGAGCAAATGAAGTCAACAGTTTATAAATAAATTTTGAGGGGAGGGCATGACAGGTGAGAATGAATAAATGTTTTTCATGGCTTATGCAAAGTTTAAAATTCTAATTTTTCAAATAAAAATATTTCTAGATTATACACATAAGTGAAATTTAGAAAGACTTTTTATCAGTCAAGAAAGTATAATCTAAGTTACTGTTTTTAAGTTGTGCAAGGCTTAATAAGGCATTGTCATAGATGCTGAATAGTCTTTTGTGCCACATTAAATTTAATTCAATAAGATTCCTATAACATATTAATTTAGCCAAACAGATAAGTATTATAATATTTATTGTAAGACAAAGTATATTAATAATGGAGCTATTCATAAATGCCTTGTATGCCTTCTAGATGTCCTTCTATTTATTGCAAAAGAAATAAATAACCTCTGAGAATGAATAAAGAATGAATTAATTAGGTTGGCATACAGTTTTTAAATACATAATGTGCTTGAGTAAATGCCCATACTGTAGCCAGTAAAATGATGAATAAGAGACTGTTGCTTCCATTCAGTAAAAGGGCACACAGGAAAATAATTGCAACGATAAGAAAAATAGTGTGGTAAGGCTATCATCTATATGCAGTTAGGGAAGAAAAGAATTATTTTTTGGTTGAAAACTTCAAAGAAACAGAAATATTTAAGCTTGGATATAATGAAAACACAAATAGATTGATAATAAATTATGAAGGTTTGTCTTTGCCATACTATAAAATATAGGGGATCAAATAGATTTTTTAAACAAATTGTTAATATAAGCAGATTTGCACTTCATAATAATTGCTGTGGTCTCAGTTACAGGTGATAGATTTACACAAGGAGAGACTGGGAACACAGATAGTGTTTATAAAGTTATTGCACAAGTACAAACAACAGAAGAATGGAGGCTAATCCAAGGTGGTCGAGGCTGAAATGCAAAGGGGAGAAATATTAAAAAACAATATGCAATGTTAGAGGTAGCATCTAGAAAATGTAATGCAAAATAAAATCTGAACGTTTCAAAGACAGATATAAAAAACACCTAGAATTAAATATATATACATGAAAAATCAGTTTTAGAAGTCATATTAGTTCGCTAAGGGTGCCATAATAAAATACCACTGACTGGCTTAAACAACAAAAATTTTTTTCACTGTTCTGGAGGTTAGTTCAAGATCACAGTTTCAGCAGGTTTGGTTTCTCCTGAGGCCTCTCTCTTTGCTTTACAGATTGATGGCTTCTTGCTGAGTCCTCACATTGCCTTTGCTCTGTGCACACGTATCCCTAGAGTTTCTTCCTTTGCTTATAAAGACACCAGTAATATTGAACAGGGGTTCCATCCTGTGTATTATCCCTAAATTATCCCTATCTCCTAAATTATCCCTATCTCCAAATACAGTCACATTGGTGTTTTGGACTTCAATATATGAACTTGGTGGGGTGCTATTCAGGCAATAATAGATGTATTACATTTTAGACTTTCATCTGTAAATGTCTAGGGAAAAGTTAAATAAAAGTGCACTGGATACTTAAACAGTGCCACTGAGGTTGTGAGTATATTTGTTACAGATCACATTTTAGTAAGGTATGACCTATGAAGTGAATGTTCTCATTATTCTACTTCTAAGTTATATTAATCAGTGTCTTAGTATAATAGATACTTATTTGTCAGCCACCCAAACTTTGATGTAGGTTACATAGCACCCATCTACCTTGTAAATTCTCCAACTGGAATATAGTTCCTCCAAGGTTATTACTGGAAGTTTGTATTACTGGAAGTTTTTAAGGGGCCAATACTGGAAATGTTTTATTCTATTCTACAACCCCATTTTTAGAAAAAAACCTAGCCAGATGGTCTCATTTTAACTGCAAGTGAGACTGAAAAATGTGGTCTTTCTGGGAATTCAGGAAGAGAAAGTGATAAACTAAGCATATAAATCACTTCTGTCACATCATAAATAAATACTAATAATACTCTGCTGTCTTTAATTCTAGTTACATTTATTTCATTAGTCTCTATAAAAATTATATACAGACATGATTGTGTTATTTTGTTTCCTGCTTATACTACAGAAAATCTTTATCAGGGTCTTTATATGTTACAATCTTATACATATAAGCATAATGTAGCATAATTTTCTTTTTTATTGTAATTAGTTTACCTAACATGATGATTGAGGAAAAGAGGGGAATCCGAGCAGGCAGAAAATTTTTCATTTTGAGTAATCCAGTGGATGGTTTTATCCTTTGTTGAAATGGGAAAAGTTCAACAGACAGGCATGAAGAGCTCCATTTGCACTGGTGAAGCTGAGATGCCTTTTAGAGGGGACTTGCAAACTGGATGATCAAGGATGCCATCGTGAAACTCAGCCAACACTTTCTGTTCAAATTGACTAATTATGTCCATGATTTGAAATGTCACCTTACCAAGGACTAAAAATTCTACATATAGATTTTTTATGGTACCTATTTTGTTCCATCAAGCTGTTTTTTTCCCTAGTCCTATTCCATGTTCTGATAGTTTTATTATTATTATTTTAAGATTTTCTCTTTTATTTGATAGGACCTCCTTATTGTGTTCTTACACTTAGTGTCATATGTAATCATAAAATTATTTTTGGAACTAATTTCTCAAGCTTTTTCTCTTAGAAATATTGCATGCTTTCCTTTAACATCTGTTTGGTTGAAGATTGCCTAATAATTTTTTAAAATAAAACTATCAGTCCTGGCTGGTGTGGCTCAGTGGACTGAGTGCCAGCCTGAGAAGCAAAGGGTTGCCAGTTTGATTCCCAGTCTAGGGCACATGCCTGGGTTGCAGGCCAGGTCCCCAGTAGGGGGTGTGTGAGAGGCAACCACACATGGATGTTTCTCTCCCACTCTCTCTCCCTTCCTTCCCCTCACAAAAAGTAAATAAATGAAATCTTTAAAAAATCATAAAAATCTTATGCAAATTTCTTTTTTTACTTAAGCTCACTTGAGTGAGTATCTGATCTTTGAAGAAAAAAGTGATCTAAGTCACTGATTTTTTACAATTTTTGGTAAGTAAAAATTATAAGCAGACAAAACATTTCTGATGAACCTTTTATATGAGTAAAAAAGCAAACTTTCATGTCAATAAAAATAAAATCATTAATAAATAAGTACAGCTGAAAAATATATTTCAAAATATATTGTGTAATATCTTAAATATTTCTGAGATTCTTTTGCTTCCAAATTGTATGTTCACAGTGGTGCTATTTACAATAACCAAGTGCTGGAAACAGCCTAAGTGCCCATCAGTAAATGAGTGGATCAAAAGACTGTGGTACATTTACATGGGGGTACTATGCAGCAGAAAAAAAGAAGGAACTCCTATCCTTCAGAACTGGAGAGCATTATGCTAAGTGAAATAAGCCAGGCGGTGAAAGACAAACACCATATGATCTCACCTATAAATGGAACCTACTCAACAAAACAAACACGTGAGCAAAATAGAACCAGAGACATTGAAATAAAGAACGAATGAGGGTGGGAGGTGGGGATGGCTGGGGTGGGGGAAAGTGGTGGGGGGACAATGGAGACAACTGCACTTGAACAACAATAAAAAAAGAATAAAAAAGAACAAAATAACAGTAACCAGACGGGAGGGGGAAAAGGGACAAAGGGAGAAAGGAGGGGAAGGATCAAGTCAAGGAACATGTATAAAGGACCCATGGACAAAGACAATGGTGGTGGGGGAGGATTGAATGTGGGGCATGGCGGGTGGATAGGTCTGGGGAGACTAATGGGGGAAAATGGGGACAACTGTAATTGAACAATAAAAAAATTAGAAACAATAAATTGTATGTGAAATTGTAATGGCATGTCTCTCCCTAAACCGATATAATCAGTTAAAGAAGTGTTAGATGTGATTTGTAGTGGACATTAGTTATCACTTACTACTACACATCCACTTCCTCTTTCTACTCCTTTATAAAAGTTCAAAATTCATTTAGATTTGTATTCTCCTCACTTTGCTATGTGTTTGACAGAATCTGCACTCAGTCCCTTATGTATTCCTACTCCCTGTGCCTGTGACTGGTTTGGCACAGGCATTTGGCTCATTCTAGACCATAGTACACTATGGGAAGTCTGTTGGGGGAGTTAAGATGAGACTATGTGAAAACAAAGTTTCTTCTTTCTTTAGAGATTTTTAAAAATCTGAATCAATGCCCCAATGTGTCTGAATCTCTTGAAACCAAAAGATTAACTGCCTTGAGGACAATGCTGACACGCAGAAAAAGAATGATATACAAAATTTAAGTCTCTGAGATATTTATATTTTTAATGCTGAATTAACTTAAACTGCAAAGGACCTACCTCCTTTTATTTCACATATAAAGAACGCAGTTCACATACACTCTCCTAATTTTTAAAACACACGTAACCTGGATGTTCTCTTATTTGCAGTTTAAATATGCCTAATGTCAACAAATACTACAAAAATGACTTGCATGATTTAAAGTGTTGTATTGAATTATTAACAGTTTATTTTACCTAGGGAGTAGTGATGAGATGGAGAAGAAAATTGTCACAGTGGTATACTATAGTTCAATTTGCCTTACCCACTCTTTCAAATGATTGAAAATTGCAGTCATAAATTTTCCATCTCAAACAAGAACTAAAAGTCAAATCAGTTTCCAAATCTTCATAATATTTTAGTTATCCACTGATAGTAATTTCAAATTAGTTATTATATCTTGAAATATCATTTATTAAAATGATATAAAGTTTTAACATTTAAATTTTGATAATAACTTCTACCCCTGATAAGGTGTTGATTTTAAGTTTTTAATAGCTGCTTAAACAAGCAAAGCCTCACTATTGTCAGATTTCGTATTTGTGTATTCAACTACTTGCTGACCAAAGTAAGCCTAAAGTATAACATTAATCCCAATGGTACGCCTTCCACACATGACTCCTCTGTCAAATCAAGACAGGTATGTTGGAATTATACTAATTACATGTAAATTAACTTTATAAGAATGAATCCCAAATTATGGATACATTTTTTAAAGCTTTTTAAAAATAATCAAAACTAGGTAGATACTAATTTTCAAATACTTTAACCTTATTTCTCATAGGGTAGAAATCTATCACTTTTCACTAGTAAAGTAATACACAGGTAAAAAAAAGGAATACTAAATACTACAGATTATCACAGTTTAACATTATACCTAAATAGTTTATTTTTCTAAAATTTTAACACAATTTTTGGAAACACAAATAGAGTTACATTTTCATATGTTTATGCCTCAGTTGGTAAAGGTCAGCATATCATATTACAAATATGCATTTTTATAACTAGCTTCTGTTAAGACACATGTGCAAATGATATACCTGATTACCAAATTAGACTCCCTCTTTTATTTGTTTCATCACAATTTAAACTAAAGCATAATTTTATTCTATATACTAACAAAAACTGTAATTCTGGGAAATAGCCTTTATTATAGATACTAAGACGATATAAAATAAAGTATTATTGCAACTAAGTGCACATTATGAATTGGCTAAGTAACAACAGCAATGAAATAGAAATGACAGGGCTCAGAGAACACTGTTGAATTAGAAGTAAAAATTATTGTATATTATATCACCATTTGGTCAGATGCACTGTAGCTTGCTGGCAGTTATGTTAATAAGAATTAAACTAGAGATATCAAAACTATGTTGCCATCTATTAACAACCAGATATTCAAAGGTACTTATCTTGTGTCTACATTTGTATGCTATTTTCAAAAGGCTCTTATTGTAATGAACAGAGTATTGAAATCCCATTTGAAAAACATTTTAATGCTAAATTAAACCATCAATAAAATTCAACAGACAACCTACTCAAGAAATGCAGAAAATTTGAATGGATTTGAAATTTTGATTGTAAAAGACAAATTAAACTCAATTGGGAAAATGTATCATCTGGTACTGACATTTAGAAAATTATGCAAGATTTGGCTACTGGCTCAATGGATGAATAACATGATTTTGTATCTATTCCCATGTGATAAACAAGATACAGAGTTTTATTTAAATCTTCAAATAGGCAGATGTGGTATATATTTACTGCATGGCAATGAAGAATCAAAATGTATAATTAATTATTTAGGATTCTTTCAATTAAATATGTTGTAGATCCTAAGTAATATACTGTTAAGGTTAAGGTTAGGGTTTAGTGGCTAAGTCAATACAAGAAATTAAACAAATTAATGAAAAGGCAGGGAGGATGCTGGACCAAAATAATTTGAATTTTAAACACTGACTGGCTTATCTAATATATGTTTCTCTATTTGTGTTGGTTTTATTTTTTTTCACATTTCCCTACATGATAGAAAACTTGGCAAATATCAGTTTCAAAATTTCTACTTTATATCTCAAGCTTTTTCTGCTTTCAAAATTTATATCCTACGTAAAATTTATAGTTATCCCAGCTTGGGTTCAGTTCCTACACATGGCTAGGGTTTAGTTAGATGATAAAAGGATGAAGATGTTAAATCATGGGCAAAACTGTTTGGAGAAAAGCAAGGTTTAGGGAAGGGACTGTTAGTCTCAGAAGTAGTCATAAGCAGACAGACCAAGTAATGGCTGGCTCACACTCATTGTTCTAATTGCATATGTAATATATGTAAATAGAAAAACTATCATCAGATCCCAGTTTAGTTTAATGCATCCAAATTTAGTTATTGAGTTCCTACATGGTGTTAGAAGCTGTGCTACACACCTGAAATTCCATGCTAAAGAGCACAAATAGCTTCTCATGTAATGTACATTTCAGTGTAGAGATAGATTGATTACAGATTAACCAACAAATATAAAAACTTTGAATAATCATAGGAAGCATGTGTAAAATAAACAAAAGACTGAGATGGGGAATGATGTAGAGTAGCTATTTCAAGTAATATGGCCAGTATGAATTTTCTAAGGAATCATTCTAAAAAAGAATGATTCAGTAAAAATTCAGTAAAAAAAGAATATTGGCTTCTGGTCAAGATGGTGGAATGGGTAAATGTGCTACTTTCGTTCTCCTAGAACAACATCAAAATGAAATTAAACTACAGAACAACCATCGTTCACAACTACCTGATCTAGCTGAATGGAAGTCTACAACTAAGGATCTAAAAAAGAATCCATATCAAGACTGGTAGAAGAGGCTGAGACACAGAACAATAGGCCAGTCCCACACCTACATGTGATAACAATAGCTCTATAGAAGTACACCCCTGAGAAAAATGGGTACCAGTCTCACACCAGGCCCGCAGCCTAGGGTTTTAGTGCCTGAAAAAGAAGTTCCTCTTAATTGTGGTGTAAAAACCAGCAGTGATTGTGGATGCATGAAACAGAGGGTTCCTGGGGTCCTAGGCATTCCTCTTAAAGGGCCCACACATGAACTAACTCAGATTCACTTCGTCTGAGCTCCTGCACTGGGGAAGCAGCTCAAAAGACACCAGGGACATGTCTGCAAAAACCAAATTGTTTGGTATCAGGTCGAGAACTGGAGGGGCAACTTTCTTCCAGAGAGAAGTGCTGGGAGAGGCCATTATTCTTTCTCTGGGCACTCCTTCCACAGAGCCAGCAAGCAGGCACCATGTCTGAGTCTTTGCCCTGGTGATTCCCTGAGATCTCACCCCATCCAACTTGCAGGTCTACCCAAACTGTTTCCAGTGACTTTGTCATACAAATGGCCTATGTTGGCCCATGCTTCAGACTTTCCTAAAATTTCTCAAATAAGCAGCATCTGGCTTCTGCATGCACTTCTCACTAAGTGGCCCCATGCGCGGCAGTAGCAGTAGCTAGACTTGGTTCACAGTTTGTCTCTGCTGGGCACCTCCAAGCTCAACACCAGTAGCAGCCATCTGCAATCACTTTTAGCTCAAACCATGTGACCCTGAGCAGAAGGAAGCAGAAAACATTCCATCAAAAGAGCAAAAATAAAAAACAATTTAAAAAATAAGGCTAATATGCAGAGCCTCTGGGATAACTTCAAGCATAACAACATTCATTTGCTGGGTGCCATAAAACAGCAAGAGCAAGGAAATGCAAACCTATTTTAAAAAAGTAATGATGGAAACGTCCCTAACCTAGTGAAGAAAATGGACATACAAGTCTAGGAAGTGCAAAGAGTCCCAAACAAGATAAACCCAAAAAGGCCCACACCAAGACACATCATAATTAAAATGCTAAATGTTAATAATAGAGAAACTTTTTAATGTTTTTAAATATTTTATTTATTTATTTTTAGAGAGGAGACAAGGGGCAGAGAAAAGAGGGAGAAAAACCTGAATGTGTGGTTGTTTCTCACACCCCCACAACTGGGGACCTGGCCCTCAGCCCAGGCGTGTGCCCTGACTGGGAATCAAACCAGTGACCTTCTGGTTCTCAGGCCAATGCTCAGTCTACTGAGCATTACCAGTCAGGGTTAAAGATAGAATCTTAAAAGCAACAAGAGAAAAGCTGTTACCTACAAAGGAACTCCAATAAGACTCTCAGCTGATTCCTCAATAGAAACTTGGCAGTCAGAAGGGATTGGCAAGAAATAATCAAAGTGATGAAAAGCAAGGACCTGAGCGCAAGATTACTCAAACCAGCAAAGCTATTATTTAGAATCTAAGGACAGATAAAGAGCTTCACCAGACAAGAAAAAGTTAAAGGAGTTCATCACCGCCAAACCAATATTACATGAAATGTTAAAGGGTCTTCTTTAAGAGGAAGAAAAAAAGATAAAATTGTATGAACAATGAAATGGATATAAATACATACCTATCAACAAATTGAATATAAAAAACAAAATGAACAAA
>JAPYXV010005387.1:0-10575 GCA_028533065.1 Trachops cirrhosus | reverse complement strand
GAGGAAACCTATCAAATGATACAATATAATCAGCCAAGCAAAGAAGTCTATACAAAAAGAAGAGGAATGCCAAAATACTATAAAAATAAAAGGTGTACAAATAATGAAATCATGATAATACAATTATGCAATTACTTGCAGTCCAAAAAAAAAAAGAAAAAAAGGAAGGAACCAAGCAGACGATGGAAGGAGGAAGAGATAAATTTGGAAAGCAAGGGAGCAGGGTCAAGACCAGGGTGACAGAAAGAGAAGCATAAAGAATTGATAGATCAAAAAATAATAGGAATTAAAAGATGAAAGGTTACTTTAAAATAATTAAAAGAAAACAAAAACAAAACAAACACAAAAAACAAAACAAAACAAAAAACACCTATTTTTTGTTTCAGACTGGCCAAACCGGTCTTCTAGCTGGCTTCAGCACACTGAGGGGTGACTGGAGACAGTTTTTCTCTGTTCCCATTCAGGACTCAATCAGTCTCTGGCGTACTGTTTATAGTGTAGGCGTGTGTTCTCCCCCAAGCCTGTCTGGTGCTTCCCGGAAGGGATCTGTGTGTGGGGGCTGGATGCAACTAAGTGCGTCCTTGGGAATTCACCGCCGTGTGTTCCGATGTCCCACGGAGTGCCCTTGCCTTTTCCGGGTTCACGGGTGTGCACTCTCTGGATCCCGAGGGGTACCCACTTCCCCCAAATTCACAGCCTGGGCCTCATAGGTCCTGGGGAGCGCCCCTGCCTTTTCCTTTTTCAATGCTGTGGTTTCTGAGACTTTCACCAAACCACACTCTCTCTGCTTTGGGGGCGCAGGCATAGAGGCGGGTGCCTTTGGATGCACCAGGTGGGTTGCACACTTTCACCAGGGCTTTGCGTGGGTGCTTAGAGACCCTGTATGGTTGCCTCTTCGTCCTCACTCCTCTCTCACTCCTCTCTCTGTGCCCTCCGGTAAACTGGCCTCCCCCGGTGCTCCTCAGTCCCTGTTTGGCCAGGGAGGGAGCGGTGCCCCAGCTCTCTCCCGGCAGCCCAGCGGCCAACCCCAGCATGCCGGGCCTGGAGCTGCAACCTCCCTGGTCCCCGCGCTTATCCACGTAGTCTCCTTACCGTCGGGTTTTTCAACGTCCACTACAACTTGCGATCTCCTATTTTCATTTATGTCGTGATAACATTGGCTCTTTGCTCTGTTCCTACCTAGAATGACTAGGATTTTTTTCCTGGTTGTGGGAGAGTAGAATCTGCTGCGTCCTACCACGTCACCATCTTGGAAATCCAATAATCTTTAATGGATTGCTAAGAGAATGTTTGGTTATTTCTGTTAAATCTGGGAGTTTCTACAAACACTGTAACCGATGGAACTGTTGGCTGCATAAATTAGGTACTAAAAGAAAGGACTGCTGACCTGTATAAGAAAACTATGGTTAGTGCTGTTAATATTTCTTCATCAGGATTTGTGGTGGAAAACACCGGGTCCAACTTAAAAGGCCATTATTTTTATCCACTCAATAAATTTAACTAGGGGGTTGTTTGAGGTCTTAATATGATGACCTATTGTTTCAAACCTATTGTTTGTTTGTGATACCAATGCTTGGCAAACTGGCTCTGGTTGTACTTTTGTTTCTCTCACAGAGATACTTAAAAGTGAAGTTATGACAATATTATGTGTACTCTTTGTCCACTTGGCAGTTATATCTACAAGTGTAAACTAATACCTTTTTAGAGTGAAAAATCGGTCTTTTGGGATTTAATTTAGCATGTCTGTTGTCACAAAGCCCGGTTATTTATAGATGAATCAATAAAATTAATTTTGTAAATTTGATGTTTAATGACTGCATATTAGATATGTAAGGACCACAGGAAAGTACTCAAACCTTGCTAGGTTATGTCTGAAATAACGAGATGGCTTCCTAGTTTACAACTTTTGACGTGCTCACTCTTTCAACAAATATAAGGGCACATTCCAGGCAGTTATCTAGTCACCAAAACCACAAAAATGAACAAGCAGACAGGAACACAACTGCAGTGAAATATTTCATAATATGTTTTTGTTTTAATTGAGATATAAGTGACATATAACATGCAAGTTTAAGATGTACAATGTATTGATTTGATGCACATTTATATAAAAATGATTGCTACCTAATAGCTCCTGGTAACCAATGTTCTAGTCTGTGTTTCTGTGAGTGTATTTTTTTAGATTCCACATATAAGTGATATCATACAATATTTGTCTTTCTCTCTCTGATTTACCTCACTTAGCATAACATCCTCAAAGTCTATCCATGTTGTGGTAAATGGCAGAATTTCTTTCTTTCTCATGGCTGAAAAGTATTCCATTGTGTACACATATAAATGAGGTCTTTCCAGAAAAACTCCAGACATTTTTAATATAATGAACATGGTTTTTGCGACATCAATGTAACCAAGCAGCCAAGGAGAATGAACTGTAATGCACACATGTGAATAATGACGACTTCACTGCACTAGTCAGTGGGGAGGCAGACACCATTAAGTGAGCATGTGTACTGTGTGATTGTTGCAATTGAAATGACTGAGCGAGCAGAGCAACAAATATGCAACAAATTTTGCATTAAGTTTGACCATTCTTCCACATAATCTATTTGGATGATTCAGAAGGCTTTCAGGATGATGCAATGAGTGCAGCACAAATAAAAGTGTGGCACAAACACTTCAAAGATCATCAAGAATCTTTTGAACGTGATCCATATTCTGGAAAGCCTACAGCAAGCAAAACACCTCAGAATGTTAAAGGTGTATGGGATGTAGTCAACAAGATTGGCAACTGACAGTGCAAGGAATAGAAGCTGATCTGGGGATTCGAAACACTACTGAGTCTGAGATTTTGATGCAGGATCTTGGAATAAAACCTGTCATGAAAAAATTTATTCCATGTCTCCTGCTACCAGAGCAGAAGGAACATCGTGCTGCAGTTGCTAATGACTTCATTCAAACTGTTACCAATAAACCAGATTTCCTCAGGAAGGTCATAACCAGAGATGAATCGTAGGTCTATGGCTCTGATCCAGAAATGAAAGCCTGGTTGTCCCAGTGGAAGTCACCTGGTTCTTCAAGCCTGAAGAAGGTGAGGCAAAGTTGCAGCAAGATCAAGACCATGTTAATTGTGATTTTTGATTGCGGAGGTGTTGTCCATCATGAGTAAGCCCCTCCAGGCCAAACAATTAATGAGTACTACCTCAATGTTCTTCATCAGTTGAGAGATGAGATATGATGAAAATTGCTGCAGCTATGGGCGAATAGAGATTGGCAGCTTCATCATAATAACATGCCTGTTCATGAGACACATCTCATACAGAAATTTTTGGTGAAACATCAAGTCACCCAGGTGACTCAGCCCCACTACAGCCCAGATTTGGCACCTGCAACTTCTGGCTTTTCCCCAAACTAAAATCACATTTGAAAGGGAAGAGATTTCAGACCATTGATGTTATTCAGGAAAATATGATGGGGCAGCTGATGATGATTCCAAGGAAAGACTTTGCAGAGTGTTTGAAACAGTGCAAGAGATGCTGAGAGAACTGTGTGAGGTCCCACGGTGCCTACTTTGAAGGGGACTGAGGTGTCATTGTCCCATGTGTAATGTTTCTTGCATCTTATATTTTCTTCAATAAATGTCTCTATTTTTCATATGGCCGGATACCGTCTGGACAGACCTTGATGATCAGTCTTTCTCTATGCATGTGTTGACAAACACACATTTTCATATCTTGGTTATTTTGAATAAATATGAAAGTGTAGATACTTCTTTAATATCTTGCATTCCCTTCCTTTGGATGTATATATTCCCAGGAGTGGGCTTGCTGAATCATATGGTAATTCTATTTTTAATATTTTGAGAACACTTCATACAGTTTTCCACAGTGGCTGTACCAATTTACACTCCTTCAACAAAGTATGAGTTCCCTTTCTCCACATCCTTGTCAACACTTGTTATTCATTGTCTTCTTCTGATAGCCATTCCAGCAGATGGGAGGTGATATTTCACTGTCATTTTGATATGTATTTTCCTGATAATTAGTGATGTTGAGCCTCTTCTCATATAAATGTTGGTCATTTATATGTCTTCTTTGGAAAAATGACTATAGTTTATCTGACCATTTTTTAATCAGTTCTTTTTTGGTATGAGCTGTATGAATTCTTTGTATGTTTTGGGTATTAACCCCTTATTATAGAAATGTGGTTTTCAAATATTTTCTCCTACTTAGTGGTTGCTATTTTATTTTTTATGGTTTCTTTTGTTGTGCAGAATATTTTTAGTTTGATGTAGTTCCAACAGTTGATTTTTTGCTTTTATTGTTTGTGCTTGTATTGTTATATCCAAAAAAAAAATTACAAACACCAATCTCAAGGAGCTTCTTTCTTATGTCATTGGGTCTTTCATTTAATTTTTTAATCCATTTCAAGTTAATTCTTGTGAGTGGTATAAGATAGTGATCTAATTTCATTTTTCTACCTGTAGTTGTTCAGTTTTCCCACAACATTTGTTGAGAAGACTATCCTTTTCTCATTGAGTGTTCTCAGTACCATGTCAAAAAAATAGTAAAAATTTTGTGGATAGGTGGAGGTGGGAAAGGATTTAGGAGGGATCAATGGTAATTAAAAAATACAATAAAATAAAAAAATTAAAAATTAAAAAAATTTTGACTAGAGCTCAATCTTCACATTGAAAGACAAGGAATGGAGTTGAATGAATTTTTTAAAACTAAATTTTAAGGAGGATGTTGAATCATAGACTATTTTGAACTAAAAATCAATTAACTAAATTATAATTATGAGGAAGAGGGAGAAAGTTTTGAAAAATATCAGAGCACCCTGTGCTATATACTTACAAGCTGATTTTTTCTGAAGTGCTCTACTGGAAATTCCCCCTCCCTAAATATATCTCCATGTTCTGAGTGTGAAACTCATAGGTGCAACTTTAATTGCTGCTAAAATCCCATTTACTATAGCAACAAGAAAAAAAAAAACTACTTAGGGATAAATTTAACCAAAGAGGTAAAAGGCCTATTCTAGGAAACCTATAGAACACAGAAGAAACAAGCAAATGGAAGCATATACAGTGTTCATGGATTAGAAGAATAAACATCTTTAAAATGTCCATACTATCCAAAGCAATCTATAGATTGAATGCAATTCTTATTTAAAATACCAATGGAATATTTAACAGATATAGAACAAATATTCCAAAAATTTATATGGAACTATACAAGACCCCAAATAGCCTAAGCAATCTTGAAAAAGAAGAACAAAATAGGAGGAAAATCATAATACTCAATACCAAACTATACTACAAGTACACTATAACCAAAACAGTCTGGTACTAGCATAAAAACAGACACATACATCAATGTCACAGAATAGAGAGCCCAGAAATAAACCCAAGACTCTATGGTCAATTAATATTTGACAAAGTGGGCAGGAGCATACAATGGAGTAAAGACAGCTTCTTTAATAAATGGTGCTGGGAGAACTGGACTAGTAAAAGCAAAAAAAGTGAAACTCAACCACCAACTCACACCACACACCAGAATAAACTCAAAATGGATAAAAGATGTATATATGTCATGACACCATAAAAGTCCTAGAGAAAAACATAGATAGGGAAATTTCAGATATCCCACTTAGCAATATTTTTGCCAATATATCTCCTAGGGCAAGGGAAATAAAGGAAAAAATAAACATATGGGACTACATCAAACTGAAAAGCTTGTGCATGGCTAAAGAAACCATAATTAAAATAAAGAGGGAACCGACTGTATGGGAGAACATATTTGCCAATGATAAATCAGACAAAGGCTTGATCTCCAAAATATATAAAGAACTCATATGACTGAATATCAAGAAGACAAACAATCCAATTAAAAAATGGGCAAAGGATCTGAATAGACCCTTCTCCAAGTAGGATGTACAGATGACCCATAGACATATGAAAAGATGTTCAACATCACTAGCCATCAGAAAGATGCAAATCAAAACTACAATGAGATATCACCTTACACCTGTCAGAATGGCCATTATTAACAAATTAACAAACAAAAAATGCTGGAGAGGATGTGGAGAAAAGGGAACCCTTTTTTTCAGACCAGTGCAGCAGCTGTGGAAAACAGTATGGACTTTCCTTTGAAAACTAAAAATGGAACCACTCTTTGACCTAGCAATTCCACTGCTGGGAATATACCCAAGAATCCCAAATCACTGATTCAAAATCACTGCTATGAACCTATGCACCCCTATGTTCGTAGCAGCACTATTTACAATAGCCCAGTCCTGGAAACAGCCTAAGTGCCCATCAGTAAATGAGTGGATCAAAAACTGTGGTACATTTACACAATGGAATACTACACGGCAGAAAGAAGGAACTCCTACCTTTTGTGACGGAATGGATGGAACTGGAGCATATTACACTAAGTGAAATAGGCCAGTGAGTGAAAGACAAATACCATATGATCTCACTTATAAGAGGAATCTAATAAACAAAATAAACTAATGAAAAAAATAGAACCACAGGCATGGAAACATGGAACAGACTGAAAGTGTCCAGAGGGGGAGGGATGGAGGATAATTGTGAAAAAAGGGGAAGGGACTAGTCAAAGAACATGTATGACCCAGGGACATGGACAACAGTGTGGGAACTGACTGTGGGAACAGGGGGTGGAAGGGGCAGAGGAGGGCAAAGAGGTAAAATTTGGGACAACTGTAATAGAATAACAATAAAAATGATTTAATAAAAAGTAAAATTATCCCAAATGGAGACAAATGTACTTGGACAATAATGAAAAATAAATAAATGTAAAATGAAAATAATAACCTATTAAAATAACAACCCATTAAAATAATGAAATAAAATTAAAATAAAAATAAATAAAAATTACACTTACAAAATAGAAATACCCTTTTCAATGAAGAAAGTTATGTTTGTGAAAAATGACATTTTTAAACTGAGGCTTTCAATTTTTTCCTTCTTTGTTTAGTGTTTTGAAATAGAATGTTCAAAGTAAAGTAAAAAAGAGTGATTTATTCTTCCTGGCAATGAGAAGAAAGCATTTGGTAGATAACAATCAGAAATAGTTTCCCAGAAAAATTTATGTTTTGTTTGAGTTTTAAAAGATGAAGAAAAAAACTGCTATGTAAAATGTCATGTAGCATTATGTTATAATAATAATTTTGGCTGAAGCAAAAACAGGTGACCAGAAATGGTCATTGCATGACTCTTAATCCTCTAGCTCCATGAAAGTGAGGTCAGAGAGAAGTAGACTGTGAGTTTCCCTTTTAACATCCATGTCCCAAAGAACAAGTGTTTATTTTGACATTTATTAAATCAATAGTACATTATATACATACTAATTATATATATATATATTTGTATAATCTCAGCGTGTTGTCTCCCTCAGTGGATTATAAATGAGTAGAGGGTCTTACAATCTATGGCTTCTCAAATGTAATGACATGCAATGAGGCAGGCCTTGTGAGAATAGTCAGGAAGACCTGCCTAGTTGCAATCACCCTGCCCCATCCCTCAACCCCTGCTCTCAGCCGTTGGGAGGGGTGTGTTATTTCTATTTTCACCTGTGACCACAGAGAGGCTTTAAAGAGAACACTGAGGAGCCTGCTCTGCTTTCTTTAAGGTTAGCAGACTCTAAAAAATACAGTCTATTGCTGACTGAAAGGGAAATTGATAAACTTGATAGATGCTTTGAGAACAAATCAAATGTTGCCTACATCTCCAAAGTATTTCACAAGGACCTATAGGTTGGACTACATATTATCACAGGGTTATATCAAGTCCCACACAGGAGGCTGTCTTTGGATGATTGGAGGACTCAGGGAATAACTAGTAATCTAGTGTGCCAGAGTATGGGACTAATGAGAGAAAGGTGAGAGGAGAAATCAGATAGGCAGGGTGAACCTAAACTGCAAAAATCCTTAAATTTCAGAAATAAAAATTAGGTATTGATTCTCCAGACATTAGACAACCAGCCTAGTGAGCAAGGAATAAAATATGACCTCCTCTCTCTCTCACTCTTTCTCTCTCTCTCTCTAAGTTAGTTTGCAGCAGCATGAGTGGATAGGAGGACTGTGAACTTGAAGGCAGGAGACAAAGTGATAATTATTTTGAAACCATATCAATATTCAAAGCAAGAAATGATGAGGATCTGGAATACAACTGATGATATGAGAGGGATCATAGCAACATGCTGGATGTAGAACCCGTAGGATTTGTAGTTAATTTGGTATATGTTTGGAGATTTTCAGCATATATAGTATGGTTAAATTAACGTAAGTTAATAGGATAAAGCAGAGCATGTAGTGCTAGAAAAGGATTTAGGATAGGCTTTGACAGTTGAAATCAGAAGTAGAAATAATATAGAACTGAATTACATTAAAATTGAATCACAAGTATTTATTGTGTTAGAAAAGAAATGAGGACCCATGGATGGAGCCAAGGGTAAGGTGGGATTGAGGGTGGGAGGTGGGCATGGGTAGGGTGGGGGAATGTGGTGGTGGGAAAATGGTGACAACTGTATTCTAACATCAATTAAAAAAAAGTAAAAAAAAAACTGAAGAAAAAGAAAGAAATCTGACTAAAATCCTATTTAATGAAATTGAACATACTATATTTTTATTGTTGCATAATATTTTTAAATAATAAAATATTTAAGTCAGTATATTCACTCATTATCCCTTCATAGAGTAAGCAAAATTAATGTTTGTGACATTTCTATTTCCATGCATGTATAAACTTTAAATACCATTGTCTAAAGCACTGTATGTTAAGGACTAACATATCTAAAGTAATTATTATCCATATTGTTAAAATGCACACAAATATAATTTATATATGTACATGAAATTTTATTAGATGAATAAACCAGGAATAATTAAAAAAATAAAATAAAATAAAATTGAGGGAAGGAGAGAAGTGTCATATCAGTTCTCTTCAGATTCATAATGTATCTTATTGTTACAAATTATTTGAAATAAAGTTTATGATAATAATATTTATAATTACTATACCTTTTTGATAATGAAAATTGCTCAGCGAATATCTACACATACATACTGTAATTGTGTTACTTATCAATTCTGCATAGTCAATTGTATTCAACGTTGACTTTGTATTTAACATGATGCTTCTAGAATCCTGCGATATGTTGTATTACCCACTCAGTCTATGTACTTAGAATTTCCACCACTGAGGATTTACACTGGAGGGCTTTCACTGGTTGTTTTAATCCTTAAGAATGAGAAACAGATACTTTTTGTTAGAGGAGACAGTATTTTTCTCCCCTGGATTCAGAAATTGCTTGTGGTTGCCTATTACTTTTCTCCAATTCTCTTTATTTTAGAAGTACACTCTACTATTCACAGGAGTGGAGAAACAACTCCAGTTATTTCATTCCTCTGTGGACAATTCAGCGTTAGTTAAGGAATAATCAGAATCTTATCTTGCGATAAACCACACAGGTAGGCATGGAAGCATGTGCATTCGTGCACACGTAAGCTCAGTATTGACTGAGACTGTTTCACATCAACATTAGCAGCCATTTTCCCTGGTTTAATGAAAAAATAATGGGTCCAGACTCCGAGACTACCTTGTATACTTTTGCAGGTTGTACACCACTCAACTTTAGGGGTTAGCTTTCCCATCCTAGTCCATGTGAATTGTATGTTCTAGAATCGTGCAGAACATATCCTGTGAGGCTACATGCATGGGCCTGCTAAAGTATCCAGAGAAAAAGAACAACACAGAGTGAAAGAAAGTCCATGTAACCTTGGTTGCAATTGGATCCAGCTGGAAAAGTACTTCTGTCTTTGGACATCCCAAAGATATATATCTTATTTTGTGTAGTGTTATTGAAATGGAAAGAGTCCCAAATATTTACTGCATCAGAAGATAATTCATTTTGAAAATGTATTTACCTAACACATAGTGAATGCTTCTTATGTGTTAGACTCCATTCTTCGTGTTGATAATAGTGCTAATTGTAAGCTAATTGTTGGTAATTGTAAGTATTATTATTTGAAGTATTACAAATATTCAAAAGCTCTGACTTTACAGAGGTCACTTTAGTGGATGTAGTTTTCCAGAGTATGAAAACAAAGAAATAGCCAACAAGTTTCAGGGATAGCTTTATAATTGGAGCCCAGAAAGTGAGAATTCAAACCTTATCTAGATTGATATTAAGCAAATAAAGGAAGTGTGATACTGCATCAAACTGAGTTGAATGTTAAGAGGTAACATAAAATGATGAAAATAAAATTCTTGGGGAAAAGTCAGGAGATGAGCTGCTTTAGACAAGGTTTTACCTGTATGTATTTTCATGTCAGGTTGGGTTCTACCTGTCTATCTTAAAATACCTATTTTAAATGGATAGTTTTACAAAACTCAGTGACACATATTTTTTCAACTACAGTGATGCCAAGAATTCTTTATTTCTTAATTTGCATTTATGTACTCATTTTCCTACAATTCAAATTCTTGGTATCTTGATGGCAGAGAAATATGTGTGCCTATCAGCCATAGGATATGTTTTTTAAAAATATTTCAGG
>JAPYXV010005386.1:0-10576 GCA_028533065.1 Trachops cirrhosus | reverse complement strand
AGTTTGCTAGGCATTCAGACCCCTGCATGGCCTGGCTCATCTGGCATTTTTATTTACTCACAGACATATTGTACACACAGTAGTTTATTTTAGAGGACACCAGAGTGTATAAAATGAAATGTGAAGTTTTTCCTAATCTTATTCACTAGAGCAACTGATGTGTACAGTTCCCATTTCTCAGTCTTTTACAAGTTATTTTATAGCTTAGGATAATGAAACTACATTTCCAGATTTGATTTATCAATGTCAACAACTGTATATTATGTTTCCTTATAAAAATAAGGAATTTAGCACACCACAGGCACACCACACACACCTTTCTCTCTCTGCTCATGATATTTGTTCACTAGATTATTTTCAGATGATGTGGGGACAACCAGGACTTTCAGCCTTAGTCTGGATGACTTCCTTTCATGTGCCCATGCTGCAGCCAAATTGAGTTACATGGCATTTCCTTTAATAACTTAGGATTGGAGAAGGTCTTTCTTTTTAAAAAATTAAAAAAATATTTTTTTTGTATTTTAGTGTAAGGGGAAGAGAGGGAGAAAGAGAGACAGATAAATATTGATGTGAGCCCTGGCTGGTGAGCCCTGGCTGGTGATTGAACACTGGCCTGTGAACTAAAAGGTCACTGGTTCGATTCCCAGTCAGGGCACATGCCTGGGTTGCAGGCCAGGTCCCCAGTAGGGAATGTGCGAGAGGCAACCACACATTGATATTTCTGTCCCTCTTTTTCTCCCTTCCCCTCTATCTAAAAATAAATAAATAAAATAAAAAAATATCGATGCACAACCAAGGAGTTGCGCCAGCCAAGGCAGGAGAAGGTCTTTCTAACCATGACACAAAATTCAGTAACCATAAGTGAAAATATTGATTTAAAAAACTATGAAAAATTGAAAATAAGTTTTCTGCATAGGAAAGGCACCATTAGGAAGTTAAATAACAAACTGGAAAAATATAGTGCCTATTTTGGACAAATTAATAACATAATGTATAGTATATGTATATCTGTCTTGTAAACATTACTCAGAAAGATCCTTAACAACAATAAGGAAATGACCACCTTGGTTCCTAGATAACCTGTGTTTCTTAAACATGACAAAAAATGCTAAAATATACACATGATGGCACAGGGTAATTGAAACTCCACTGAGGTATTTTCTCCCTTAGATTTTCATATATCTCATTAGCCTAATCCCCTGTGTTCAGGGGGCTCATGAGGAAAGTAGCACTCTTCCATGATCAGCCATCCCAAGTAAAACTTTGCCTGAAAAGAGAATCTGCTCACATTAGGCTCCTTACACTGCGCCACATTGGTAGGAGATGCTGCCACAACCCTGCAAGTTTAGTAAGCAGCCGTTAAAATCTTCATCTCACCAGAAACAGGTCTCCATTCTTCGCATTTTTAGAAGGTTTCATCAAAAAGTGGGAGAAGATGATGGCGTAGGTAAAAACAGCTTACCTACTGGCACAACCATATCATAATTACAACTAAACTGTAGAACAACCATCATTCAAAACTGTCAGAAACTGAGATGAATGGAAGGCCTACAAACATGGAAATAAAGAAGAAACCACATTGAGACTGGTAGGAGAGGTGGAGACTGTGGAATAGGCTGTTCCCCCAACCACATGTGGTAGATAAAAACTGGGAGGGATATCTCAGGAACGAGGGGTCCCAGCCCCACATGAAGACCCAGCCCAGGGTTTCAGTGCCGGGAAGATAAGTGCTCATAACTTCTGGCCATAAAAACCAGTGGTGATTCGAACTGTAGCAGACAAACTGCTAGAGTCTCAGGCAGTTCCTTTTAAGGGGCCCATGCACAGGCTTACTTGGACTCTCTCCCTCTGATCTCCAGCATGGGGGCAGCAGCTTGAAAGGCAACAGAAATATGCAGGGAGAACTGAATTGTCCAGCATCAGGGCAAGAGCTGGGCAAAAGCTTCCAGACAGAAGTGCTGGCAAAGGCCATTGTTCCTTTTCTGAACCATTCCCCCACAGAGCCAGCAGGCAGGCACCACATCTGAGATCCCATCAACCTGGCTCACACTGTTTGCTTCACCCTAGTAATTCTGGAGGCCCGGCCCCATCCCACTTTCAGGCTCACCCAAGCTGTTATGGTGAATACCATATGAATAGCTTGTCTTGGCCCATCCTCCAGATTTCCCCCAAATTCTCTAAAGCAAGCAGCATCCAGGTCCAGCCAGTCCCATACCTCTCTCTAAGTTACCCCAGGCCCGGCACTAGCAGCAGCCAGTCTTGTTCACAGCTTGGCCTCTACTGGGCACCTGCAAGCCCAGCACAAGGAGCAGCCATCTGCAGATCACTCTGTAGATAATGCTGTGTGACCCTGGACAGAACACAAAGTTAGTCATTGCCAGTGACTAACCTTGGATTTGCCAACAGCATTTAAGACTCAACTACAACAGGAGGGTGTACACAGCCCACACGGTGAGCACACCTTGTGTACCCAGGTCGGGTAATAGGGGAAGCTGTTCCACTGGAACCTACAGGACATCTACATTAAACCCTCTATCAAGCCAGTGGAGATGTAGTAGCTCTACCTAATACATACAAACACAGGGAGGCTGTCAAAATGAGGGGAAGAAAGAAATATGGCCCAGATGAAACAACAGAACAAAACTCTAGAAAAAGAACTAAATAAAATGGAGAAAAGCAATCTATCAGATACAGAGTTCAAAACACTGGTTAAAAGGATGCTCAAGGTTTTTAGTGAGGACCTCAACAGCATAAAAAACATCCAGTCAAAAATGAAAGATATACTAATTGAAATAAAGAACAAATTACAGGAAGTCAACAGTCAAGTGGATGAAGCTGAGAGTGAAATCAGTGATTTGGAACATAAAAAAGAAAAAAATGATCAATAGGAACAGCAGGAAGAAAAAACAGTTAAAAAAAATGAGGGTAGTGTAAAGAGTCCCTGGGAGAACTTCAAGTGTACCAACATTGACATCAGGGATGCTGGAAGGAGAAGAGAAAAAGCAAGAAATTGGTAACCTATTTGAAAAAAATAATGAAAGTAAACTTCCCTAACTGGGTGAAGGAAATAGACATACAAGTCCAGGAAGTACAGAGAGTCCCAGACAAGATGGATGCAAAGAGGCCCACTCCAAGACACATCATAATTAAAATGCCAAAGGTTAAAGACAAAGAGGGAATCTTAAAAGCAGCAAGAAGAATAACAGTTAGTTGCCTACAAGGGAGCCTCCATGAGACTGTCAGCTGACTTATCAAAAGAAACTGTGTAGACTAGAAGGGATTGACAAGATATATTCAAAGTGATGAAAAGTAAGGACCTATAACCAAGATTACTCTACCCAAAGCTATCATTTAGAATCAAAGGACAGATGAAGAGCCTCCCAGACAAGAAAAAGCTAAAGGAGTTCATCATCACCAAGTCAGAATTATATGAAATGTTAAAGGATCTTCTTTAAGAAGAAGAAGATAAAAAATATGGACAATAAAATGGCAATAAATACATACCTATCAACAATTGAATCTAAAAAACAAACAAGCAGAACAGAAACAGACTCATAGATACAGAGAACATTTTGATGGTTACCAGGTGGGAGGGGACCGGGGGACTGGGTGAAAAAGGTAGAGGGATTCAGAAGTACAAATTGGTATTTACAGAATAGTTGTGGGGATGTAGAGGTCAGCATAGGGAACAGAGTAGCCCAAAAGCATATATGAAGGACCCATGGACATGGGCACAGTGTGGAAATTGAGGGAATGGGGGCAGCTGTGTGGAGGGTAACAAAGAGGGGAAAACTTGGCACAAATATAATAGCATAAACAATAAAATAAAATTTAAAAAATGGGAGCAGAATAGGAAGTTCTGCACTGCCCAGAATGCCAGTGGGTTTTACAGGGCATGTTTTTTTTCTTTGTTTTGTTTTCTCCTCAAACGGTCAGGAAGTTTTACACTATGAGGCTATTTTCCAGGAAATTGCCATAGCTATTTAACATACTTTTGTAAAATCTAAGGACAATTAGTATTGTTAACCTGTAAAGGAGTTTACTTCTAGCACATTTATGCAGATTAAGAGAACATGCCCTTTCTGAGCTGATGTAGCTGTGATCTTGCCTTTGTGTGAAGAAAAATGTGTTGCCTCCTTCCTGCACAGCCCTGCACCTGGACACAAGAATTAGCCAGCTGATTGTATTAGCCTCTGCTTTTGTCTCATGCAGTAAACAAACTGTACAACTGTCCCCAGAAGCCTGCCCTCCTCATGAACAGCACAAAGACATTAGAGAGCTTCAACCTCTGTTTCCTTCCTCCTAACTGAGTTTGCTTTCAGACTGAATTTTGGGTTTGTTCCACCCCAAGAAATGAAACCCTTGTTATTGTTTTAAATAGTCTGTGTTCAAATGTATTCTTGAGATCACCAGTGTTTTCGCTCACCTTCCCATTTTACATTTCATATCCTCTGTTTCTCAAACATATTCTTTTTAAAAGATAAATGGTTTTTATTTGAAAACGCCAAGTGTAAGAAAAAAAAGCCCTGACCATTGTGGCTCAGTTTGCTGGGCATCGTCTTGCAAACTGAAAGTTCACCCTTTCGATTCCAGGTTGCCTGGGTTGCAGGTTCAGTCTCCTAATGGGGCACAAACCATAGGTAACTGATAGATGTTTCTCTCCCTCTGTTTTTCCATCTTTCCCCTCACTCCAAAAATAAATAGATAAAATCTTTACAGAAAGATCTCTTTTATTCCCCTGTACAGTATTTCACTGAGATAATGCCAGGAGGCTCCATGCTGCTCAAACAGGGCACAGAGAAGATCCAGAAGGTACGTCATCTAGAACTGGCTTTTATGTATCTATCCTATATACACTGGTGGGCAATGCCTCTCCCCCATCACCCACAGAACCCATGCCACTGAGTAAGCAGGCAGGAGCTGCAGCAGCTGTCCCACCTGGGTCCAGTCACCCCACAAACAGAGCACATGTCATAGTGCTTCCCCAGAAGGTTCCCAAGTCAGAAGGAAAAGGAGGAAAGAAATCTATGGAGGCTGCTGTGGAAGCTGGGAGCTGGAAGGGAACCACATATATACACACATACATACATACATTCATATATACATAACGTTGACCTCCAGGTTAGAATGCACATCTTTCAAAAAGAAAAGAAAAGAAAAAAACAGGGAAAATAATTTGAAAACAAAATTTTTAAAAATTATATCAATACAATTTTGTATACTACCATGCCAACTGTACACACATTTCATTTTTTCTGTTGATTTCCATTGTTTGTGCTTTTTTGTTTCTGCATGTGAGGTCTTGGCTTTGAAACAGTTAAGTAAAACTAAAAAGGAAGACCAGAAATAGGGAGGTGGCTCAGCATTTGGCCCTGTAGCCTCTTCCATGGCACCTTTCATAAGAAGGATGGGGAAGGGGGTGCAGTGGGGGAGAAAAATAGGGAACCAAACTCAGGCAGATTTTTGGAGAAGCTGCAGGTAAAGAGGCAAGTTCAAGTACTTCTCCCAGCACAGCTGGATTACCCACAGAAGACACTCAGAAGAGTCGGAAGAGGTGACAGGGACTAAAATGGTACTAGTCCTATCCTACATCCAGCCATTTTCTCCCAACCCAACCCACCATTGCATTCAGCAGAAGTCGTGGAGAAGGGGACAGTTCCATGGCAGGCTTCTCTCACACTCCCACCTCCCCCGGCCCTGGGGGTTTTTCCGAGTCCAGCAATGCTGGCTGGACACCTGTGAGAAGGAGACAGCATCCACAAGGACCTTAGGCCAGGGGAGGAGTTTCTTCCCCCCATCACAGGCATTCTGGAATGAGCTGTAAATGTTCCTGCATCAAGGACTGTCCTACTTGGTGAGAAGTGTCACTGGTACAGAAGCATCCCCTCCCTGGAGTGTCTGACAGGAAGAGGACCTGATGGAAAACCTATTTGCTGGGCCCTGGCGACAGGCTGTGGAGGTGGATCTCAGATGCTTCCCAGGCCAGAAGGACATCTTGCATCCACAGATGATACTGGATTTCTCCAAAGAGGGCAGACAAGATGGTCTGAGGGCCAAGCACCATCTAATATGCTGATGCTCTGAAGAGACCCTCTGCCTGAAGAAAATTTGGCCCCTGAAGAACTCCTCATCCTGCTCAAAAGGAGTATCTCCACAGACCATGATGCACAACAGGATTCCCAGAGACCAGAGGGCTGCTGACGTGCCTGGTAGGGACGGTAGCAAATCCACTCTGGGGAACTGTACACTCGGGTCCAGTCAAAGTCCGTGTAAATGTGTCCTTGAGCAGTGCCCCTGAGCTCTTGTGATCAAGGTAAGTGAGGGTGTTCTTGTCCCCGATGTTCCGGTGGAGCACCTTGTCATTGTGGCAGTGCCGCCTGCCCTCCTGCCAGCTGCCAGAAGCAGCTGTGGGCAGCTCCTCCTGCAGGGCCCCCCTTTCCGTGGTAAAGTCGAAGAGGTCTTGCACTGGCTCGGACCTCTCTAGGATCAGGGAGAAGCCCTGGGGCCTCTTGAACCAGTCCAGGAGCCTAATGATGCCCAAGACGCCCGAGCTCACCTTCTTCAGCAGGACCACTTCCATGGGCGCTCAGGTTCTATAGTGCAGCTCTCCCCAGGTGGAAATCCAGTCCTTTTCTCCAGGTGCCTGAGGGACCTGGCAAGCTGTCGGCGACACTGTTGCCTAAGTAGATGGAGCTCGCACCACTGCCCAGTAGTGGGCCCAATTGATACTGTGATTCCAGCATGGGGGCAAGAGAGTTGATTTGGGACAGATCATCCCAACCTCCTGGGACGGCGTCCAGAAGAGCTGCAGCAGGAGACGGAGATAGGGCTCGAGCAGAAGGCTGAGGGCTAGTCAGAGGACAACTGGGTGCACTGCCAGGGCTGGCGGCTGGTGGACCCATCGCCGGAGTGGATGGCTTGTGGGACTCTTGCAGTAGGGCTGCAGCACAGGGAGCTGGTAGCTGCTGCTGCTGCTGCTCTGACCAGCCACCTTGGAAAAAGGACTCACAGACATGGGCAACAGTGTGGTGACTGCTGGAGGAGGGGGGTGCGGGTAAGGGTGCTAAAGGGTAAGGGAAAAATACGATAAAGATTAAATTAAAAAACCATATTCTTCAGCTTTTTTTCTTGAGTCTTCAGGTGGTGAGTGCTCCAGTTTTTCTCTGCCTGAACATGTCACAGTTTTTTGTTCATTTTCTAAAGATGTTCTTTTCAGATACAGCTTGTGAGGGAGACAGTTTCATTCCTCCTGTGCATTGAAGACCCGCATCTTTGCCACCAGCGTTACCGTCGTGAGACTGGCCAACAGCCAAGCTTCCGCTCCTGCTCTCTTTCCCAGAGCTTTCCTTTTCCTCTGGTGCACTTTCACCTTTATCTGTGTGGTGGCTCTGTTTTCATATCACGTTTAGGGCTTGTGGAGTTTTCTGGATTTCAGGATTACTGTCATGTAATAGTTTTGGGCAATTTTCTGCCGTTATCCCTCCAAATTTTGCACAGTGGTTAAGAACACAAACCCTGGAGGCAGGCTGCTTGGCATCCGAATGTGGCCTTAGACGAACTGGTGACTCCTCCATGTTTTAGTTTTCTCATCTTTAAAATGGGAATGACGTTACTACCTACTTCAGAGGTTTGTTGTAACAATTGGTGAGTTAATTACATAATATTGGGTTGGCTAAAGAATGTCTTTGTTTTTTTTTTTCTGTAAGATGGCTCTAGAGGTGCTTTGTTGTCTTTAACTTCTTTTGACAGGTGTTTTTTTTTTTGGTATTGTATTGTGACAGCTGTCATATCAGTGTGCATTAAAAGAAAAAGTTTATCAAAATTGGTGAATTTTTGGAGTTCTGACCAAGATGGAGGCTTAGGTAGAAACCCTTCATTTCCTTGCACAACCAAAAGGAGGATAACAACCAATTTAAAATCAATAAACAACCAGAAGCACCAGAAAATCAGACTGCATGGAACTCCGACAACCAAGGAATTAAAGAAAAAAAAAACAACCTGAACAACCAGACTGGTGCACCAAGACGAAGAAATATGGCCCAAATGAAAGAACAGAGCAAAGCCTCAGAAAGAAAGCTAAGCGATGGGGAGATAGCTAGCCTATCTGATGGAGAGTCTAAAGCCCTGGTAATCAAAATGCTCACAGGACTGACTGAGCTTGGTTGAAAAATGAGAGATACCCAAAATGAAATAAAGCAAAATATTCAGGGAACCAACAGGGAAGGGAAGGAAACCAGGACTCAAAGCAACAGTTTGGAACAAAAGGAAAAAATAAACATCCAACTGGAACAGAATGAAGAAATAAGAATTCAAAAAAGTGAAGAGAGACTTACAAACCTCTGAGACAACCTGGAACATTCCAATATCTGAATTATAGGGGTGTCAGAAGGAGAAGAGCAACAGCAAGAAATTGAAAACTTCTTTGAGCAAATAATGAGGGAAAACTTCCCCAATCTGGCAAAGGAAATAGACTTCCAGGAAGTCCAGAGAGTCCCAAAGAAGTTGGACCCAAGAAGGAACACACCAAGGTACATCATCATTAAGTTACCCAAGACTAAAGACAAAGAGAAAATCCTAATAGGAGTAAGAGATAAGGAGACAGTTACCTACAAAGGAGTTACCATAAGGCTAGCAGCTGATTTCTGAAAAGAAACCTTGCAGGCAAGAAAGGGCTGGAAGGGCCCTGGCTGGTGTAGCTCAGTGGATTAAGTGTGGGCTGCGAACCAAAGGGTCATCAGTTCGATTCCCAGTCAGGGCACATGCCTGGGTTGCAGGCCAGGTTCCCAGTGGGGGCCACGTAAGAGGCAACCACACATTGATGTTTCTGTATTTCTTTCTCCCTCCTTTCCCCTCTGTCTAAAAAAATAAATAAATAAATAAAATCTTTAAAAAAAAAAAGAAAGGGCTGGAAAGAAGTATTCAAAGTCATGAAAGGCAAGGACTTACATCCAAGATTACTATATCCATCAAAACTTTCATTTAGAATGGAAGGGCAGATCAAGTGCTTCTCAGATAAGGTCAAGTTAAAGGAGTTCATCATCACCAAGCCATTATTATATGAAATGTTAAAGGGACTTATCTAAGAAAAAGAAGATAAAAAATATGAAGAATAAAATGACAACAAACTCACAACCATCAACAAATGAACCTAAAAGAAAAGAAAAACAATGAAAACAAAAACTAAGAAAACAACTAGAACAGGAACAGAATGAGAGAAATGGAGATCACATGGAGGGATTTCAGTGAGGAGGGGGAAGGGAGGAATAGGAGGGGAAAGGTACAGGGAAAAAGAAGCATAATTAGCAGGCATAAAATAGATGGGTAGAGATAAAAATGGTACAGGAAACAGAGAACTCAAAGAACTTATTTGTATAACCCATGGACGTGAACTAAGGGTGGGGGAATGCTGGAGGGTTGAGGGGGCAGGGTGGAGAGGGGATAAAGGGAAAAAATTGGGAAAACTGTAATAGCATAATCAATTAAAAATACTTAAAAGTTGGTAAATTTTTGTGTGACCATTTTAATATTGAAGATAGAAGAGAATACTCAATATTTTAGCCATCTTATGCTTTATTATTTCAAGAAATGTAAAAATGTAACTGAAACACAAAAAAAGATATGTGCAGTGTGTGGAGAAGGTGCTGTGACTGATCAAACATGTCAAAAGTGGTTTGTGAAGTTTCGTGCTGGAGATTTTTTGCTGGACAAGGCTCCACAGTTGGGTAGACCAGTGGAAGTTGATAGCAATCAAATCAAGGCATTATTTGAGAACAATCAATATGTCATGCCAGGAAGGAGAGAGCCAACATACTCAAACTATCCAAATCAATAAAGTTATTGGTGAAAATGAAAACAGTGTCTTTTATTTACGGAAAAACTAAGTGAACTTTTTGACTAACCAATAGTTTACAACAGGGACACATAGTAAGTACTATCTACTAGTTCACTCTTATGATGAGTTTTATTGTTCTTTCTTTCTCAAGGTTTATTCAACATAGGTTACAGTTTCTTTTTCTAAAGTCTCTTTCTTATTTTCCATATCTTTGTGTCCTAGGCATCTTTCTGGGTAATTTCTACTGATGTACCGTCTGCATTAGTAATCTCTTTTCCATTGTGTCTAATCTTCCATTTAATACATATACTGAATTTTCAATTCAATTTTTATACTATTATTTTCTAAAATTCTACTTGCGATTTTGTGTTTAAATTTGGTCAGGTTTTAGTGTCTTGATGCTGGATCACAGATCAGTTCTCTCTTTATGTCTTTAACCGTGTTAGGCAAGGCAATGTTATAGCTCTATCTGATTATTCTGGTGCCGACGTCTATGTATGTTTGGTTTTATGACCTTTGGTTTTTCATCACTTTGGTCTGGTGCCTTGTTTCTTTGTGTGTTTGTGATTTTTTTATTGTGAACTGTTTACTTTCCTTGGGACTTTAGTCAAGGGAATTCTTCGAGGCCGAAACTAGAGCCGAGTTCCTCCAGACAGGACTTGTGTCCCCTCTGGCTACATGGCTGAGGGGCCTCCCCAGCCTGGCTTTCACCAGCAGGCTGTATCCGGAAAGCACGTCTGTCAT
>JAPYXV010005385.1:0-10577 GCA_028533065.1 Trachops cirrhosus | reverse complement strand
CCTTGCCTTTCATGACTTGGAATACTTCTTTCCAGCCCCTTCTTGCCTGCAGGGTCTCTTCTGAGAAATCAGCTGACAGTCTGATGGGAACTCCTTTGTAGGTTACTGTCCCCTTATCTCCTGCTGCTTCTAGGATTCTTCTAAATTTAAATGGAACTTCCTCAAAGCCTGACTAAAGCATAAGGAACAATATATAATCCCTAGCCTTTAAACTACTAGGAATCAATCTTAGGCTCATCATCTATTTTATTTTTCATAACCCCACATCAGTTAAACAAACAATTGAAATCAGCATTTTACTCATATCTCGAGCAGCCACGTTATTTGTGTTGAGCAGATTCCAGTTATACATCTGCTAATTTATTTAGTCTTCCCAACAAATATGAGATTAAGGTGATGATTACTCCCATTACATAAACTAACATATTCTGAGAAAATTGAGAGGAAAACTACAAAATTGAGTTAATACATATAGGGACTCTTTTGGTGGAGAGACAGAAAAAATAGAAATTCTGTGCATTAAGAATAACCCTGTGGTGGGCTTACAGGTCAGAAGCACATTATACACATTACCTTGTACAAATAAAGTTATTTGTACAGAAAGTCATGTGTAAGTGAAGTAAGTGTGACCAAGGGCTTTGTCCACCTTGGTTTGAAAGAGATATAATCTAAGAAACTACCAGAAGAAGGCTAACCAGGAGAAATGGGTCGAATTGAGTCTTACAAAACCTTAGGTTCAAATAGTAACTAAGGATTGGCTTGATAGACATTGCAGCAGAGAATGTTTCTCTATTTGTAAGTTAACTGGCTATGACTGCGCATCTCAATGTTTGCTATTACTCAAATGTGTCACACTTTTTAAGGCAGAAAGACTAATTCATTCCCTTCTTCCTTTGTTCAATGCCCTCCACCCAACGACCACCAACTGTTGATGCCAGGTGAAGTTCGGTTGACTCCAGGAAGAAACATTTTCTGGACTACCCAGTCCAAAGTGCAGGAAACTCTAAGCACATTAGGAGCATATGAGACCAGCAAAGAGGGATATTCCCTTCCATCAAACCCACAATACTGCTTGGTAAAATAACCCCACTTTCTGATTTTTAGACTTAACAGTTACTGAGAGGTTTTTTATTTCTTCAAGATCAAAATGGTCCCATGGGGCAAATATTAATAATTAGACCTTATCACAAAATCATACAAATTTCAGACTGGCAAATTGTCACCTGATTATTATATAACCAAAATAACAGCAGCTCAAACAAGATGGCTATTGAGATGGATAAACTTGTGTAAGAAAGTGGAAGACTCGGATATTAACAACCATGGGCAAAGGAGATCTACTGAAAAAGTGAAAATGTGGTTTTTGAAGAGGCAGATTAATTATTTTTGCTCCCTCTTGCTTATTCCCCTTGGAAGGTGGGTCACCAAGCAATAGAAGGTCATCCACCCAGGTGAATGCTCTCTGAAAGGTTGTCCTCAACTCCTCTTTCACCCAAGAGGCCAAAGTAATGAGGGACCTGGAAGCCAGGATATGTCTGGCTCGCCCTCATTCCTCCCTCCTCTTCTGAAAGTCCATGCTCAGAGCCCACTGAGAAGAGATCCAGACAGCTTATTCTCACCTCCCCTATCTTGGGTCAGGCTTGGCACTAAGATCTAATTACAACCTTGGACAATGCAGCAAATACAGAGTTCTTTCTGTGTCTTTCCTGAAACTGGTGAATATGTTGGATTTAGCTTTCATCAAACATGTTAGGCCTAATATTTTTAGGGTAAAAAAGGAAATACATTAAAGTTCACCTAGCCTATGGAGCATTTGGTATAAGGAGACTTGCAGTTTGGAGTTTAAAACCAGCTAATTCATAACAGCACTATTGTGTTTTACGTTCCCAATGTATTGGCTTAGCAAGGCAGGATTTAACTACTTTTGTGTCCCCAGGTTGTAATATCCATTTAATAACACTGAAATCTCATCACAACCCTAATAAAGAGGGAAAAAATTATATGTCTTAGGCAGATAAGAGCTATGATATAAACGCAGACCATTGACAACAGAATGGTTTTCTAGATTTTGTAGCTCTCCAATTGACTGGTAAGCTTGACTAGTAAAAAGTTAAGGAGAATCAATGTTCCTCAAAATGTTAGCAAACTTGCATTGACTCACACATAGTACAAAGTGGGAGTGGACAATGTTTATCTCTGGCCTATTCTCGGCAGGATCCTGCAGATTCATTTTAGCCTTCCTTCTACTCTAGACCAGCTGGCCAACAGCTTTGCTGTGGTTTAAGAAGAGGCGGGGGCAATCAAGTTGTGCAAAATTGCAACTGCCACGTGAGATCACCTTCACTCTACACTCACACAAGAAAGCAAGTTAATGGTGAGGCATCTCAAGCAGGTGTCCAGAATATTCTCTACTCTTAGAAAGGACAACTTTAAATTACATACAAAATTCCACTGTATTTAGGAAAGAAATCGTTTAGAATTTATCTATATACATACAGACATAAATGTAAATGTTACCATGATTAAATTCTAGTGTTTGATATTTTGAAAATAATCACTCTTAAAATGCATGCAACCACTTTCTTTATTCCCGAAGTTGCACAAATTCACTAACCAGGAAGCCATGTAAAATGGCAAAAATATAAGATATGCAAATTGGTGAAATTTGGAGATTTTTAATTGGACTCTGAAATCCTATGACATAGATCAACTGATTCAGAAATTTCAACGCTATGAAAACTGAGGTCTTGTTCTCATTTCTTCAGAAAAAAAGAGTACCTTAAATCACTACTAAAATAAAAAACATGTCAGGAGACTGATTAACTTGATCAAAAATATCCTTGTAGGCATTTCTCTTTGCATATGTTACTATTTAAATAATACCTTTATTAAAAAAGTTGAATGTGTTTACTATTTTTAATGTACATACATACAACTACAAAACTCAAAAAAAACTCAAATAAAAATATAAATATAACCTATATTTCAATAACCAAATGTAATAACTGCATATATTTCATGGATGAACCGTCACTGATTTTTCTTTATATCTGTAACTATGTTTCTCTGTACAGAGAGTTTGATAAATATGTATAAATAAGCATTTATACATATAAAAACATATTTGCACAAATACATATATTTACATATTTTCTTTTTACCACATATCCACACTCATACAGATGTGGTCTGCTTTGTTCATGTGCCTTCTTTGGAACATCTCCCTTAATTAATCAATAAGAGTTCTTGGCCCAGTGAAGAAGCCATGGACTGAGGATGGCAGCGTCTCCCTATTAGCCTGGATCACTCAGCTCTGGACGACTTTGTGTGTGAGACATAAACCGTTTTGTTGAAGCCACTGCACTTTCAGGCCGCCCTGTTACAGCGTCTTAGCCTATACTCCACCTGACACAGCAGCGGGGAAACCCTCAGGGCCCACAGGTGCCTGCAGGCCCCAAGGGCACAAGAAGCAGTGCCATCCTGAACTCCGAAGGTGTGACTGCTTCACTTTGCCTGCTTACCTCTTTGATATATGTTTCCCTGCCGTTTCCTTCTATACATTGTCCAGCCATGCCCTTTCTTTTTTCCTTCAGGAAAGAAGAGAATCAGTTAATTTTTCAGAGCTATCAATATAATTCTCAAAGCCTCAGAGGTCAGTGGTGTTCGAGTACTTTTTTCAGACTTTGATCCACAAGAATGGGGCAAAATTCTTAACTACCAGTGTAGCAGCATCAGGCTATATTTCACTGTGTGTGGATGTGGGAGACAATAAGAAATAGCCTTTCTTTGAAATTTTTCTTAAAAATCACATGTAAGCATGGGTTTATTTCTGGAATGTCTATGCTGTTCCATTGATCTATGTGTCTGTTTTGGTGCTAGTACCATACTGTTTTGAATACCATAGTTTTACAGTATAGTTTGAAATCCAAGCACATTGTACCTCCAATTTGCTTTCTTCTTTCTCAAGATTGTTTTGGCTATTCAGGGTCTTTTGTGGTTTCATAAATTTCAGGATTATTTCTTCTAGTCTGTGAAGTATGACATTCATATTTTGAAAAGGATTGCACTGAATCTGTACATTGCTTTGGCAGAAGTAAACCCAAACTTACATGGTCAATTAAACTGTGACAAAGGAGGCAAGAATTACAACGGGGAAAAGACAGTCTCCTCAATAAATTGTGTGGGAGAAACTGAACAGATACATACAAAGTATTCTCCATGACAATTCCATATGCCTCAGATTATCTTTCCAAGGACGTTCCAACAGCAAGCTGTCTTGGAAACGGGAGACCACGTAACCCTCCAGGGAGAGGGAAGATTTGTGTCCTGACCAGTATAAAACCAGAGGACATCTCCCTCCTCTCCTCAGAGGAGATTTGCTTAAGTTTCAGACAATAAAATAATGTCTCCTTCAGGAGTAAGGTTAGAGCAGGCTTACTGACAGGTTCATTAAACCCTTTCTAAGACTGGGGATTTCTGACAGATAGGAACAGTTCCTAAGCTTGTATTCTTCAGTTTGGCATAGCCCCTGGGTGCAGTATCACCATTACATGGGTTTGCAAGAAAAAAAAAGAACTAATGCATCTATCCCGTGGCCTAGCAATTTCATTTCTTGGGATTTATACAAGAGATATGAAGGCACAGAGAGAGAGAAATACTTTAACAAAAATGTTCATTGCAGCATTTTTATGCTAGCCCAAAACTGGCACTCTTGTGCTGTCCATCATAAGAGAATGTATACACAAAATTTGGTGTGTTCATAAAATGTGCTCTACTTCGAATGAAAATAGAAAATACTACTGATACGTTCAACAATGTGAATAAAAGACAAAATGATTATGCTGAGTAGGAAAATTTCAATAAAATCATTTTTAAAGAAGACAAATTAAGTTACCATTAGAAAAGGAATAGTAATTGCCTCTGATGAGTGAGGGGTAAGGATGAAAGAGATGAGCATCAGAGTTTTTCCAGAATGATGGTCATATTCTATATCTTGGTATCATTTGAATTATACAGGAGCATGCATTTCTCAGAACTCGTTAAACAGCATACTTAATATTTGTATAATACGTTGTTTTATCTCAGAAGAAAACATTTTACAGTTAAGTTGGCACATGTTAAATGTTTATAATGTCTTGTGCATCACACACGGGTTTAAAGTCAGGGAAATGTAACAGTGCTGTCGTCGGAAACAAGCTTCACGGGGCTAGATCAAGGTGTCCACGGGGCTGTGTTCCTTTCTGGAGGCTGTAGGGAATGATCCATTACTTTGTCTTTTCTAGTCTGAGGTTGCCTACATTTCTTGGCTCATTGTGTCTTGTCTGCCAGACTTATTGATCTCCCTGATTATCTCATGGTACATAAACCTCTCTCCACAGCTGGAAAGGTGTTCTGATTGTAAGGATACCTGTGATTTTATTGGGGCCACTGAAATAATCCAGGATCACCTTCCCATTTTGAGATCCCTAGTCACATCCTCAGACTCTCTTTCACCGTGTAAAGGAAGAGATTACAGGTTCCAGGTATTAGACATCAGCAGTTCTGTTTCTGTTGCTATAAAATTCTCAAGAATCTTATGGATCTTCCATTATGTCATGCAGATTTACTCCTTTAAAGAGTCTCCTCCACAGATCTTTTGTGTATAATTATCTGTATTGTACTCCTGCTGAGGTGGCTTGAGGGGATCTGTGACTCACACACTTAAACTCTTCAAAGAACCTTTTCTGTGACTGGACACTGATCTTTTGCTACTTCTGAGGCATCAACAAAAAGTCATTAGGCCAGATTCTTATGCTATAGAACAATGTCCTGACAGTGGATTTCCTAATTTTAGCATCTTTGCAGTCTGCATAGGCTGAGAATTTTCCAAATCATCAAGTCCTGATTTCATTTGTTAAGCAGTTCTTCCCTTAATATATCCTTTTCCTCTCACGTTTTGCTCTAAGCAGTAAAATAAAACCAGTTTCACCTTCATCATTTTGTTTAGAAATCTCCCCATATATACCCAGAAAGGTCTGATTTCCAGATGTCTACAAAAAATAAACTTCACTAAGCTTTCTGTCAGTATTTCTGTCTTTAGCATCCACATTTCTACTAACGAACTATTCCAGGCCATATAGACAATTTCTATCATTCTACTCAGAACTTTGCCCAATGCCCAATTCCTAAGCCACTTCCACCTTTATGGGAATGTGTAACAGCCCCACCCCACATCCAACAACCAAAATCTGTATTCTCTTCTGTAGCTGCCATAACAAATGAACACAAATGTAGTGGCTAAAAGCAACCCAAACTTACTATCTAACAGATACGTTGGTCAGAAGTCAGATAAGTTTTTCTCTGGGCTAAAATGAAGGTTTCAGTAGGTCTTTATCCCTTTTTGAAGACTGTGGAGAAGCTATTATTTCCATGACTTTTCCAGTTTTTACAAGTCACCCATATCTGTGTTCATTGTCTCCATCTTCAAAGCTAGCAATAGTGCAGTTCTCCGTACTTCCCAAAGCCACTTCCCCCTTTCTCCAGTTTTTAAGGCCAATTGATTATATTGGTGGCACGAAGATACCTAAAATAAATTCCCCTTTCAAGGCCCCTAGCTTTATTGTATTTGGAGAATCCCTTTTGCTACCAAAGAAAATGCATCACAGGTTCCAGAGATTAGGATATAAACACTTTTTGTGGGACCATCATATTATTTTCACTTATCATAGTAATGATGAAACTCTGGCATTAATAACCTTATTCCAACATCAAAATCAAGTAAAATCTTATGTATTCTTACTTCTTTTCCTCTTGAGTTTTCCCAAAAAAGAGTTGTTTCCAAGATCCACAGGATCCAGGAAGAAGAAGGTAAGGTAACAGAAATTAATAGCTAAATGGTACCAATCCTAGGATGATTCATACTACCAAGGTTTGAGTTTATAAACTTGTTTGGATTCCCTTTTCTCTCTTCCTTATAAAGGAACTAAACATCGACTGAATTGAGAAGTATGAATCCAGGATGAGCCCTGGGTCTTCCTTTTTTTGTACTCAGTGGGACTTAAAAAAACAGCAACTCTTGAATACCTACATACTTCACTTCACTTATGGATAGGAACAAGTGCCCTATCCTGTCTAGGTCTTAAGAGCTTTGTGAGAACTAAATAACATCTTATGGCAAAAAGTTTGTGGGAAAATACTACATAAATTAGTGACATGCGGAGGACATCCACCAAAGATACATGCTGGAGTAAGAGCAGTTGATTGAAAGCCTCCCCTCCTGACAGCTAAGTGGCAGGATCAGTTGTCTCTAAGGTCTTGCTAAGGTTGTGAAAAAATGACACAGCTACTAGCAGAAGTACGCTTGTTTTCTTGGGTTCCGTAGAATGTTCGATGTGACAACAATGGAAATAACTACATAAATTTGAGGTGTTATTACTAATAGAGCAATGCAGGAAACTAGATACTGCCATTTTAAGAGTGCATTTCTACTACATTATTCATGTATAAACAGGGCCCATCCTGTTAAACATGACTTTATAATGATCTCTCCCCTCCCTACCATTCCCCAAAAGGTCACATTGAGAAAATGCAGAGAATGGCATAGTAAGATGGACTGAACTGCCTTTCACACTCCACCTGGGGTCCTGGGTAACTATGAGCCCGCCCTCATGCCATGACCCTCATGCAGCATCTTACCTTGACGCCTTCCACTGCTTGGCTCCAGACCGCCTGGCACATCTTTTGAGAAGCACATAACGCAGGAACACTTCTCACTTCCATGTGCTGGTGGCTCTGATTCTGGGCAAAATCATAATTTATTAAACTGTTTTCATATGCCCTAATGATACTATTTTTGATACCCTTGTGGATTTTGTTTTGCAACTTCTTCTTCTGAAATATAATATTAATCCTCTCTATATCCAAGTCTCCTTTATCTCCTTTTTATTCTCTTGTCTTTTACTCTTGGTCATAACTGTTTCTTTAAGTCAAGTTCACCTAGTCTTTCAGGGTAGTAGGTTACAGCTGAGCTATTCAGATTCTCCTTCGCCACCCACTTGGGGAGTTTCTAGTTCACCAGCTACTGAACAGAAACAAGAAAGTCAGTGTCCACAGGTCCTGAGATACAGAAGAGTTCCTGGTGCTCGTATGTGGCACACTGATACTCTGAGTTTAGACGAACTGCATCCTCAGAAAAAAATATATAACTCCTCCAACAATCACACCTGAGATCCTACGGAGTCACACTTTCCTAACCTTTTGCACTTCATTCTGCTTCCTCTACTTTTATTTTTCTACTGTAGCCCCAAGAATAAAATAAAAAGATTGTATTCTTCCAGGAAAAAAAAAACAACTATTCTTTGAAAATGGTAAAATTAAGTACCACATTATTTTAATTGTTGTTCAAGTACAGTTGTCTCCATTTTCACTCCACCACACCCCCTCCACCTCATCCTTCCCAGCCTCCCACCCTCAAACCTAGCCCCCTTGGCTTTGTCCATGTGTCCTTCATATATGTTCCTTGATGGCCCTTCCCCTATTATCCCTTATTATCTGTCTCCAGACCACTCTTAAACTCATCCCAATTGGCCAATGACTACTTATGTCACCAACCACATTTGAAGTCAGCTAATCAGTTGCAGCCATACGCTTTTGAAAATCAGTCCGTCAGCAACAACCACATTCTAGAAAACCTACATCTATGGCTAAGTGTAACTTGTTCATAATGACTCCTGTTTATGAAAGTCCTTAGTACCCCAAACACATACTTCCCAAAACTCTTTACAAAGTCAGCAGTTTCTGTTTTAAAAGACATTGTGCCCAGTAAATACACTGTCTCCTCCCACCATGCACCTTGCTTAGTGAGCAATGAATCCTGCTATTAGCTTCAGATATTGCATACAAGCTATCCCTTTCAAAAGGAGTGCCCACCAAGGTCATCTTGAAGACTCTTGCTGGAGTGTCCTGTGGGACCCTTGGACCAATGGGGATAATTCTCCAGCCTCTTGTGCCCACTTCCGGTTGTCTTCCTGATCCACTGCCAGGTGAACTGTCTTAACAACTACTTGAGCTTTGGCATGTTTCATGAGCTCTTATTCATGAATTTACCTTACTATTTAAATGTTTGTATGCAGTTAGGTACAAAATAGTTAGACATTTACTTTGGAAATGCAGCATTTAGCATATACTCTGTGAAGGTTCTTATTCTTTTACTACTTCATTTACTCTCCCTCTCTTGTCTATTATAAAACATCTCATCGCACACATGCTTGCTTCTGATTTCCCTGTGCTTCTTGAATGTTAGAAGTGATCCAAAATAACTGGAAGAAGGCATAGACCTGGTGTGTCCCCTATCCAACCTAGTCCCAAAGACTAATTAATGGGTGTGGATCCACTACACAGTGGCCGATGTGTACAAAGACCCTTGGTCACGCTTAGTCTAAATCCCATTCCAAAAACTTCATGAAGACACTTAACATCTTTCAATTTGTGAAAAACAAAATTTGTTTAGCACATAATCTGAGGTCAAATATGACTATGTCATTGATCATTTGTCCCCTTTTTCGTCTCTGTTTGGTGAATAAACACCATGCCCCACTCACATGCGGGACCCCATTCACACTTATGACTGAATGGTGTGGCCTCTGCTGCTCGCCATGAGCCTGTCTTTGCCAAAGCTGCATCCCCCACTGGCAGAACTCCACTTCCTGTTTGTGCTCTCACTGCGATTCTAACTGTTGCACGTATCATAACAAAGGCAAAGCTTCACAGGCGATGACTTCGAATTTCAATGGGGAACTTGTGACACATCATAAGTAAACAATGCATTTCATAATATTTCCATAGGAGAGTAAAATGTTCCTGTGTCCCACCATAATCTACTGGCTGAAGAATAACACTGTGTAAAGCAATGTTACAGGGTATCCAAAATGACCCAAAGCCAATTACATAAAGACAACAGGATGTACAGAATTAACTGAGAATTAAAGGCAGTGGGTGTCAAACTTTTCTGAACTAGCCTTCCTACATTTGACTACATCCTGCATCTTAGAGCCACCTTCATGGAACGCAAACCCTAGCAAATAATGTACGGGCCCGGAAAGTGGAAGTGGCACAAAGTGTATCTCCTGCCTATCTTGTCAGGACCCTGCAGGCTCACTTTCACCTTCTTTCTACTCAAGACCAACTGGCCAACAGCTTTGCTGCTCCTTAGGGACAGGCATGGAAAATACAGAGCTGGGCAAAACAGCCGCTCACATGAGGCTTCAAAAGTGTGTGCGGGAGCAACGGGGTCAATTCTGAACCCCTTCACTTCACACTGAGCCAAGAAAGCAAAGTAATGGTAAGGGTCAGCCTCAGGTTCCCAGAATATTAGAGAGGACTTTAAATTACATGCAAGATTTCATTGCACTTTGGAAAGAAATGGTTTAGAATTTATCTACCGACACATAGGCTGACAGAAAAATGTTACAATGATTAAATCCCAATACTTGATATTTTGAAAATAATCTTAAAATGGATGCCACCACTTTCTCTTTCTTTCCAAACAAAATTGCACTCATTCACCAGCAAGGCAGCCATGTAAATTAATAAGAACATAA
>JAPYXV010005384.1:0-10577 GCA_028533065.1 Trachops cirrhosus | reverse complement strand
AGAATGACAGCGTGAAGCATATTTTCCTCTGCACTAATAAAGATGGTAGAAAAAGCAATCTCAGCTCTCCTGTTTTGAAATCATGATTTCTTTTTTTTTAACTTTTTTATTTTAGATTATTCGGTACAGTTTCTATCTTTTATTCCCATTCCAGCCCACCCACCCATCCCTCCCCACCTCCCTTCCATTTCCAAGCCCCGTAGTTTTGTCCATGTGTCCTCTATTTTTTATTGTTGTTCAATTACAGTTGTCCCCATTTTTCCCCCATTCCTCTCCCCAGCCCTGCCTAGCCCGTCTCCCTGCTTATGAGAATGTTTTAAAATCTAAAATAGCATATACTTAACCTATGAGCTCTAGTTTCAGAAACTTTTGAAAGAAATAAAGTTGTGATTGAACCACGTGAAACTGCCATTTTTGAGGCCATGAATACGTAAGGTCTTGGGAACCTTGAGTTAGCAGGAGTAGAGGAAAATATAGAGAATGCACCAAATCTCATTACACTTAGTTCAGATGAAGCAACCAGGCCGGCCATTTGCTCCGGAGACAGCACGCACGCAGCACCTCGGAGGCGGGAATCTGACGTCGCGTTGCCTGGGTCCCCGCTTCACAAACACTTTGCCCCTATCTGATTCAGTTTCTTTATCCATGAAATAGGGATATTAATACATTACATTTTTTCATGTGCTTCTTAAACTTTGGTATATCCTTTTTTTGGTGAAATAGCCATTCAAAAATTTGCCCATTTTTAAATTGGATTGTTTGTCTTTTAACTATTGAGTTATAAATATTCTTTATATATTCTGGATATATATGGCTAATGAGATGTGTGATTTATAAATACTTTTTCCCAGTCCATGGTTTATCTTTTCATTTTCTTAATAGTGTCATTTGGAGAACATAAGATTTTAATTTAAATTTGAGTTTATCAACTTTTAAAATGGATCTTGCTTTTTGTGCCATATTAAAGAAATTTGTATGTTAGTTGTGTATGTTCCATAAACTATTTGTTTTAGGTGTACTTGTTATTGTACTTGTACAATTATATAATTAATTAAATATTTAAAGTAATAAAATGTGAAAAGAAATTTTATGTGGAAAATGAGTTCAGAAAGTTGAAAAATCACCACAAAAGAGAGTAATTTTAACAATTATATTGAATTAACCATTGGTGAGGTAGTTGTCAAATATTAGAAAAATTAAAATCAATGATTCTGCATTGTGTGCTCTTTGCAAACACTGGTAAATTCTAATTTAAAAGTTCTAATAAAAATTCTAATTTAAATTCTAATTCTAATTCTGCTTAAAAGAATTTTAAAAGTAGCCTTGAACTTCATAGATAAGTCTGTATGGAATTGTGCAGAGAATAGATTCAATCAGTCCACCCAAGTTAATAAATTCAAAAGGTTCTACAACAGAAAACTGAAGAATGAGTGTGCAACAATATTAAGGTAAAACACAGTGTGTTTGTATATACACATGTATGTCCTACATTGAATGACTTTTCCAGTTCAGTGATCTATAAATCCCAGTCGTGTTGTTGTGTCAGTAAGAGGTCATGTGCTAAAGCCCCAAACATTTCCGTGGTTGGAGGCTGGGGAAATGATCTAACTATAGCATGTCTGGTGTTGTACTGGCTCCATGATGTGCCTTTCGATTGGAACGAGGGGCGATAACAGAGCATGTGATTTAGAGAAAGAAACTGTGCTATTTCCCTGTGCTGCTAGAATTGAATGTAGGGAAAGATGTGTGAGGTCAAGTAGCCAACTTCCAACTGAAATGTGGTCATGTCCGCCTTAGGGGTGGGGAGGGGGGACAGTTTTTGAGAACAATGATGAGCTACTGAAGTTTCTCCGTGCAGTTTCCATTTCTGGAAACTGAGGTGGGAAATAAAATAAGAAGATGAAAAGATCTGAGAGCATTAACAAATGATAAGAGACAGGGTCAATTTTTAATTAGAAACAAGACTCCATGAAAACAAATTGCAAACCAAGTGAGAGTCAAGCTACTCCATGGTAATAAGTACTGAATGAAAAGGAGAGCTGGTCTAAGAATTTATTCTCGTACCATTGCCCTATTGTGTAGAGAAATATTAATCTGGGGCCAGATCCTGTTTTCTATGGCTCTGAGTGTTCTTGGCAGTAATTTGGCCAAATGCTTTTTTGGTAGGTGTACACACTTGAGAAAAATACCATTTTATTTGATGATTTCTTTCCATTTAATTAGGAATTAAGTGATCAGTCTCATTGCAATCTGATTATACTACTAACTATGATAAAGATTAGAATAATTATTTTTAAAAAAGACAAATTGCTGAAGACAAGGAAAAAGCCCTTTGCCTCAGTTAAACCTCCATTAATAACGTGTGAAGAAGCAGTAACAAAGCCCTTAGTGTTTCCCTTAGAGGCTCCTTGACACCAGCCTCTCTGTAAGAAGCTCCCACCCCGCTCTGCCCCCACTGTGGGCTGAATCACTGACAAAGGCCAGTGTTAATGGTTGGCTGCAAGAATCTAATCCCTAGAAGGAAAGCCGTTTCCTTGGATAGCTTTGTAATGTGCTTGTCAAACATTTTAAGCCATTTAACAGAAAGAAGCATTGTGATGACAAGACACAACACTGCCAGTTCTTCGGATGCATCTGCCAGCAGGCTAGTGCGATGATCCTTTTGGGCCCCAGTGGCTCTGCACAAATGCAAACTTGTGTTGAGTACATCTTTCTGCTCGGTTTTGATGTTTTGCCTACTAAATAATTAGTTTTGAGTGGGCTTATTGGGTTCTTTTGCATCTGTTTCATTGCAGTATATATTATTAATGTTTTGTTCTAAGTAATATCCCCTCTGGTTAATCTTAAACTTCTTTTGGGAGGTTAACAGGGTCATATTATTACAAGAATGTCTTTTTTTTCAACCTCAAAACAGCACTGGAACATTGAAAAAGAAAACTGGATGGTAATCTCCCTTTCTTTTGCCAGTTAAAGATTCATTTTCAGTTATGTATTCCCAAGCCAAATACAGAAATATCCTGTTAGTTCATTTCCATCTAGAATACTGAATCTAATACTAATTTATTCAGGGGATTAATGTACCTATTGTTCTGATTTAGCAATGCATTTGTTTTATGATTGCCAAGCACTTTTCTATAAAACCACGCTAACTGCACTCTCCATGGCTGTTGGGCCCAAAACTACACTCGTCATAGCAAATGGCACTCATTCCCAAGAACTAAAGAGGATAAACTTTTTAATCCGTATTTTAAGTAAATCTACAGAGAAAGGTCAGAGGGAAAAAAGGCTTTGGATTTAACTCAGACCAGGAGTTTAGTTCACTTAGAGATACTAAGTATATATTATTAATGTTTTGTTCTTACCTTATTTGCTCACACATCATCTGTGAGAACTTGGAGGGAGAAGAAAACATTTATGACCTCTTGCTGTTGGTTTCAAAATGCAAAACTAGCAGTAGAGGGAAGAGATGGGGAGCGGTGGGGTGGTAATCTTCAAAGCCACTGGGTTCCCAGACACGCTGTAATATCTGCCTCCCTTTCTTATCTGCCTCTTTCCTTTCTTTGCCTTCTTCCTCCTCTCTTTCCCTTTCCCTATTTCTTTTCTTCCTTTCTTCTCTGGCTTTCCATCCTTTCTTTCTTTCCTAATGGAACCCTATATTCCCCCCATGACGCCCACGAATACTGAGTATCACTTAGTCCTTCAGAACACTTGAGACTCAAATGGCCACTGGCCCTAGGGACTGGACAGACCCTTGCCTTCCTCCTCTCAGTGAAACGACCTGTCAACATTCCTTTTGACATAACGGTTACCATTCTTGTAATTGAAAGCAGTAGGGAAAAGTGTTCTGGGGTCTGGTGTTGCTAATACAAACTTAGTCCAGATGCTTGGAAAATATTTATAATTAAAGAATGATTAATGCTCTATCAGTCACCAGCTTTCTCTTGTTTTTCTGAATGGGAAGCAAGAACTAAGGCATGACCACAATTCACAGTTGATCTTATCTATGCTTGAAACTGAGAGCAAGTTACTAATCCATGGCTTTGTCAATATCATATTTAAAAAAGAAGTCTGCAGATCTATTAGCTTTATTCTCCAAATTTTGCAGGAATGTCCTCAAAATCATAGGGAAGCCCCAAATAGGTATTCCTAATACCTAGAACAGGCTTGCTTTACCTAGTAGGCATTCAATATACATTAACTGATAAAAAATAACATACAAGAAAGTCATCCTCCATGTGCTTTGGGATGAGAATCAAACGTGGAGGACTGACTGCTCTGTCATGTATCCTGATCACACTTGAACCACATTCATATTAATGCCAATTTAACACTCCCTAACTAGACCGAAATTCCACTTTTCAAAATTGGGATTGCTAGGTCAGTGAAGATGTCACTTGAGGATCATGCCTTCTGTCCGCATCACCTGCCGGTGTAAGTGTAAGTGTGTGTGTGTGGGGCCCACCCTTGTGCACCTGGTTCTTACACACGGGCCCACAACTGGTGCTTCCCTCTGTTGCGGATCCTTTCATGTTTCTTTGTCGGTCTTTTGTGTTAGACTTGGTGGCAGTTTGGGGGAAGGAGGTGTCTTGTCCTTGTACTCCCAGGGCCTACAAGCCAGAAGGAACACACCTTAGTGGTTCCTAAGCACCTACTTTGGAGTCACGTTGCTATATCATTGCACATGTATTTCAATGCACCCATATTCCACACAGAAATAATTATTTTTCTTGTAAAATATTTTTTCAGACTTTAAAGTTACATGGTTATAACATTTAATTTATGATTGGCTGATATTTCTTGGCAATCATTGTGAATTGTCAGAAAGTTACGTCAAGTACAAAAACCTAATCTGTAAGTTTTGCAACTATAATGAAATTTTAATGTATATTATTTTACATAATTAATTAAACTAAATAGAAATAGCAATGGAAGAGAAATAGGCCTTTACTTAAATTTTTATTACTTCAACTTTGGTTTTTCTTTTGCATTTTGGAGTTCATAATTTTTTTCCAGGATACAAGCATTTTTGTAGGGTTTGGCAAGTTCATTGGCCCTGGACACTGAGCCCAGGGTGCCTAGCAGATAGAAGTGGCCTCAGTGCTCACCAAAGAGCTGACACCCACGTAGCTAAGCTGCCCACCAAGGCAGAGCAGTCCTGGGTGGCGACTCCTTTTGAGCAGAACACTTGGTGTTGGAGTTACTGTCTGCAGTGCCTTTGAAGCTGGGGGTTTTCGAAGAGCTAGCAATTAGTCACAAAAATGGAGACAGACTTGACTGTCGGAGAAGGGCAGCGCAACTGCTGAGCGTGGAGTGACCGGGAAGGAGGTCTGGGGGTTCTCAGTTCCCATCAGGAAGCAGTTCATACAACCACGTGTGGCTGATGAACAGAGAAAAGCCTGTCACTGCCATCAGTGTTTATTCTAGCACCATCTGCCAGATTCGAGATTAGGAGAGCAGGATGGGGAGTTTACATTGATGCTTTGGTGTGCTTGGACTTCATTATATAAAAGCTCAATGATAAATAGTATTTGCCTAGTTATAAGAAATGCAGTTCCATAGTTTGGAAAATCTTTACCTCATATCTGGAGTGATGCCAGTTTTTTCTATTTGTTCAGACTATAAATCTTCATCTATGTGGTGCCACACTAGTTATTTTAATAACTATTCAATACTTACTATGTGCCAGGCATCACAATATAAACTTTACATTTATTTATCTAATCATCACAGCAAACCTATGAGGTAAGCAATGATATTATTCCCATTTTATTGGTAAGTAAACTGAGACTCAAAGAGATTACATGACATAATATGGTCACATCAGTAGGAAGCAGAAACAGTAGGGTGATGACCAGACAGTCAAGGTGATTCCTATTTCTTTTGCTTGCCTTTAATACCCAGGTGTCCTTTGCTGAAGTGGCTCCTATTTAAATGACACTAGTTACAGGAGTCATTCAAAATAATTTTCCTTTTCATTTTATGTTTTATTCGGATCCTATGTTCATGAAATTATTGACTCATGGAGGTGGACAACAGTTTGGTGATTGCTAGGGGGAGGGGGGAAGGGGTATGAAAAAGGATGAAATGTAATTAAAAAATACAATAAAGATAGATTTACACAAAATAAATGAAAAATAAAAGATTCAAATATTTGAAACTAAGTTTTTCAAAAGAACTAATATTTGGAATTGCTTCTAAAATATTTAAAACCTATGTGACAAGAAGCAACGATTTAAATATAATTTTAGTCTATTATTATATTAACATAACATAAAACCTTTGAAATTTGGACTCTGCTAATTATTACTACATAGAAATTTCATCCAGGTTGAGTTGGAGTTCACTTTTTCTGGATTCTTAAAAATGAATGAATAAATAATGCAATGAAAAATGCTGATAGGACTTTTTGAGAGAATAAATTATTTTAAGTATATTATTTGTATATTATTAAATGCTATAGTAATAAAAGTATAGAGTTATAGAAACAGCAGAGTTCTAGAAACTCCAGATTTGTTGGCCTTTAGTTCAATTACTATGTTTAAATAAATAAAACACAGTGATTTACTTTCAAACAATTTTATAATTCATATTGACTTTACAAATTGCTTTGGTATCCAGCATATATAAATCAATATGAAGACAGAATTTTCAATTTGAAGTTATATATTTTATTCACATTACTACTTAGAAATTCTGAAAAAGTGGTTACTGATGTGTTTGCTGAGAAATATCAGTCTCTACCTACCCTTTGCTCATCCTCATTAACCCCTTTCTCTCCTCATCCCTCCACAAAACAAGTGAAAGCCCAACAAATGTGCTTTAGTTTAGTGAATGTGTACACGTTCAAATAATTCACTATTTGTTTTGCTCAGGCTCATGGTTATTTACTCGTTTCTCACTCTCACGTCTTTTCACATTGTCTTCTACTCTCCTTTCTGCGTTCCCCTATCAGGTGCAGTCTTGGTGGGTGACAGTCCACCTGAATCTCCAGTAGCCAAGGGGACAGGCATCAGCTCAAACCAGGTTGGTCAGCCTCTCTTGTGCTGATATTTCTGTCCAGGGCGCAGTGTTGGAAGGACAGGAAAGCACTGGAACTGATGTATTCCCTCTGGAAGAATGTGGCCATTAGTTTCTGCCCTCATTCCTGTCCTTTCAAAGTCCTGGATTCTAAGCGTTACCCACTATTCTGTAAACTACTCGTATGCTTCCAATAATTGCGTTTTTTCAGTTTCTGTTGCTTACAACCAATGGCCTCCAACTGGTCCACCACTCATCTACTGCCCCTCTGTTTTGCTTCCCTTCTCTTTCCTCCTCTTTCAGCCTTCCCCCTCCTCCTTACTATTCTCATGTTCTTCTTTTTCTTGCTTGGCAGCTTTCAAGGTTGAATGAAAAATAAAATAAGCTAATGCAAAAATAGAAAAATGAAAATATTTTGAAGGTGCTTAATCATAACTGCTTTATTTTTCTTTTCAATTTAAAATTAAGTGTTCTTTGACCCTATATTGTGTATAGTTCCAAGCTTTATCTGAGTACATAAAAATACTATTATTAATAGCCATATATATATATATATTTACAAAACAACTTAATTCCCCCCAAAAACTATTCAGTGTCTCCAACAATTTTATAGTTTTGGCCCATTAAAACTCATGTATAGCTTGTCTAAAATAATTAGATGATTTGATCCCTGCAGTATTTATTTTCAAGGGATCTGCGGCCAGATCTATGTCTTCCTAACAGAATTAACAAAGTCATTGTTGGAAGAAAGCATTTAATGTCTTCTCTGCAGCAGGCTGAACGATTTAAGTTTTGATGTTTAGTCTTTAGCTATAATTAAAGGTAAATTTAAATATTTAACACAGTAGCAGAGCAGCCACAGCTACCAAGTTTACTTTAAAGTGAAGTGTCATTTCACTGAGTCGATGATCTCCTTGGCTTGCCTGTGTGATGTACAGAAGTTTGTGTTTTGTCCTTAATTCCCTTCCCCAGATATCCAACAGCTGTTGCTTCTGCTAACTGTAAACCCTGTCTTCCTGTTTTACCTTAACTATTTTGCCCAAACTGCTTTAGATATAACGGCAGTTCTGAAAGTCTGAAAAGTTTTTGTAAATGACAGTAGTGACCATTGTGAATTATAGCTGCTGGGTGATATTAGGAACCAAAGCCAACAAAGTCTACTAACAGCAACACCGTTAATGCAAATGCAAACCATTTAAAAAGAAAAAAGAAGAGGCTAGCCTGGAAATCATATTTTTCAGAGAAGAATTAAATGACTTTCTGTTTGGCGGGCAATGTAGCAGATTAATATAGCTGACATCTATCTGAGTAACAAAAGATCCCTATTATGTTAGCAGACCTAATTTGTCTACATTATACTCTTTGCAAGAATTAGCAAGTACATGGACTTTATTTCAGGTTTTAAAAAAATTATTAGCATAGTGTTTATTCTTTCTGTAATTGTTTTAATATATATTTATTGGTCAAGTTCTAAATATTTTTGGCTTAGATTTTGTGTTATTATAAAATAATATATTTTGTATATTTTCAAATGCTATATATCTTTCAAATCAAATCTTGTACTTGGAATAAAGTCTTATACTTTCTTGCACAGAAATGTCTTCCTTTTCCAACAGATGTATCCATTGCCCTGGGATGTGTTATAAGTGTTGTAGCGGAGATGACAAGAAAAAGTAATAGTTGGAATTCATCATTTCAGTTCTAAAATAGTGAACTAAAATTCGCTTTGAACTAAAAACAAAGAAAATTTTGAATGCCAAGGCCTTTCATTTTTCAATAACGAGGCTTTTCAATAGACACAAGGTTTTTTGGGTAGTAAAAGTTTGGTTTTGAGTATCCAGAGCAAAGCCTTGGGGGAATCAGAAAATCAGGTTAATGGGTTCAGGACTATCTTTGGAAGAGAGCAGAGGAGGAGCCACATAACATCTCCTAGAATTGCTTTTGGGCAGCTAAGAGATAGGGAGGAGCCCTAGCCCTGCAGCTCAGCTAGTTAGAGCATCGCCCTGATACGCCAAGGCTATGGGTTCGATTCTCAGTGAGAGCATATACAAGACCCAAACAAGGAATGCATGGATAGGTGGGACAACATAATTGATATTTCTCTCTCCTTCTCACTCTAAAATCAGTAAATTAAAAATATATTTTAAAAAAAGACATAAGAAATAGAGCCAAAAAGATGTAAGAGTGAAGGAGGCATCTCACATCATCCCTGTCCCCCTTCCCCCAGGTTAGAGAGTGAGTATACTCTTCTGACATTAGTAGGAATGGATACTAACAATGTGAATCCAGAGGAAATGTGGAAGTGATGGTGCTGTATACTGTAAAATATGACAACAGTTTGCATCTAATTATTTTACTGTGAAATAGTATATGCTAATATGATAATGTAGATTAAGAGATTAACAGTCTACTAGCTGTTCTCATTCATAGAAATGTCAGGGGATATTGCAAAAGATTTTGAAATGTAGCAAAAAAATTGCTGGGTATCCCGTCTAGTGTATTCTTCTGGATTTTTTTTTATGCCATTCATTGTCTTTAAGCAAATTTACAATCTAAATTTTATACTGATGTAAGTAACTTTTGCCCATAGAAATGCAAATGAATTTTATCAGTGGAAATGCAACTTAATATTTTCCTGCGGATATTAACCATTTTTTAAACCTACTCATGCATTCATTTTAGCATTCCTGATTGCTATACTTGTGTGTTTTTTAATCCTTTTTTGAACTGGTTGTTATATCTTATTATAGAGTTAAAGAAATTCTTTGACATGTTTTAATTTTATCTTTGTATAGAGTTGAAATTTTACCCTGTAAAAGTTACATTTTAACATATATTTTCTAGTGAACAGGAAATTTCTGGAGATATAGTAACTTAATTTAAATTTACATATGATGATCTTAGGCATCGCCCCAAGCGGCAGGGGAAATAGTAGTTTGTATAACAATAAGAAGCAGTTACCTATAGTTGTTCTCTAACCATACCATCTAGGTATTCTCTGCTGAGTGACAAGCTTCTTTCCCTTGGCTTTATGTTTGCACAGGGAAGTTTTCCACTGGAAATAAAGCCTCCTGTCTTCTCTACCCCTAACCTCAGGCCTCTCCAAGGGACGTGAAGTGACTAATCTGACTGGGGAGACTGGAAGAAAAAATTAGACAAAATTCACAAGGAATATAGTTCAATCCTTTTTTCCTGAGGATCTGGAGGGTTAGCTTCTTTCATCTTAGAGACATTATAGGGTAAGTACTACTCCTCAGGGTAAGCATTGCTGGTGAAATCCACGGGACCAAGAGATCTAACACTGTGTTTTCAGAGAGCTTTGCCGGTAACAGAGATGATACTTTGAGTTCCATCTCTTGTGTCTCTCTCTCATATGGTTTAGAACATGGATGAGAAAAAGTGAAGTTATTTTATTAGTCCTCAAAGTCTAGATCCAAGAAAAGAAACTACTCTATCTGGCTTCTACATATAAACACATAAATTGTCAGTGGCATGCTCTTATACCAATTAACACAGTGTGTTCCAGGAATGACTTAATAGAAATTGCGGATTCCAGAATA
>JAPYXV010005383.1:0-10578 GCA_028533065.1 Trachops cirrhosus | reverse complement strand
TACTCTTTTCAACAGTGGCTGCACCAGCTTGCATTCCCACCAACAGTGTATTAAGGTTCCCTTTTCGCCACATCCTCTCCAACACTTGTTTGTTGATTTGTTTATGATGGCCATTCTGACCAGTGTGAATTGGTCTCTCGTTGTGGTTTTCACTTGCATCTCTCTGGTTGCTAATGATGCTGAGCAAGCTTTCATATGTCTCCAGGACCACTGCATGTCCTCTTTGGAGAAGTGTCTGTTCAGGTCCTTTGCCCATTTTTTAATTGGTTTGTCTTCCTGGAGTGGAATCATGTGAGCTCTTTATATATTTTGGAGATCAAACCCTTGTACAAGGTATCATTGGCAAATATGTTTTGACATACAGTTGGCTCTGTTTTCATTTTAGTGTTGTTTTCCTCAGCCATTTTCTTTAGATTTTTATTTTGATGACATCTAATTTGTTTATTGCTTCCTTTATGTCCCTTGCCCTAGGGGACATATTGGTGAAAATATTGCAGTGTGGAATATCTGAGATTTTCCAGCCTATGTTTTCCTCTAGAACTTTTATGGCATCACGACTTATATTTAAGACTTATATCCATCTTGAATTTATTTTTGTGTATGGTGTATATTGGTGATAGTGTTATATTTTTTTTGCATGTAATTGTCCAGGTCTCCCAACACCATTTATGAAAGAGGCTATTTTTCCTCTATTTTATGCTCCTTTCTCTTTTGTCAAATATTAATTGACCGTAGAAATTTGGGTTTATTTCTAGGCTCTCTATTCTGTTCCATCGTTCTTTGTGTTGGTGTTTATGCCCCTACCAGGCTATTTTGATTACAATGGCCTTATAATATAGTTTGATATCTGGTATTGACCAGGTATTGATATCAGGGGAACCAATCCCTTACCCCTCGCCACCACCCATCCCAGGCGGAGATACGGCCCAGCCGTGCCTCAAGCGTGCATGCCTTGGCACACTGGCTGGGCTCTCCTGGAGCACCTGTGATGCCCACCACAGCTGGGGTGACCCATGGGAAGGGCCTGGCTGGAGCCTAGAGTTTCCACCTCTGCTGCTGGTGCTCAGGTGTTTGGGCCCCTGCCCAGAGGCAGAGACACACCCAGAGGCACACCCAGAAGACCCAGCTGGGTTGGGAGAGAGGGAGGGAGTAGTAGGTAGATCCTCTGGTGCATCTTCCAATAGTGGGGCCAAAGGAGGACTGCAGAGGGAGTGTTTCTTCTCCATTTGTGGCAGTGGGCATTTATTATTAGGTTTGGCAACTGTGCCCACCAGCATCCTACAGGTCCCTTCTCTTTTTGTTTAAGCTTTCCTAATTATGAGGGCTTCTGTGTCCTGCTTTTTCCTAGATATTCTTCTCACACAAGTGTGTGATTAAGAATCTAGTTTCACTTTCCTCTGTCTGCAACCTCAGATCCTGCTTCTTGCTAATAAGGAGAATGTAATGGGTCTAAATGTACTGCTTGTGAGGAGGGTTCCCAAAGCTCTTACCCTTTGGCCATCCCTGCCTCTCTTATGTGTCTTGGTTCCTCCCCTGACTGTCTAAGACAGCCAAGGGGGCTCAGAATGCTGGGTGACCAATCTTTATGTGCACTTCCCCAGACAAAACAAAATCTAATTACCATGATTGGAGTTACCTATAAGACCTCTTCACATTTCAAGGATTTGACCCCAGATGCCCCTGTGAGGTCCTTACCAATGCAGGGATGACCAAAATTTCTGAGCTGGAGTGCCACTTCTCATCGGCACCCAGTGAGAAGCTGAGATGCTCATAAATGCCTTACTACAAAAGCTGATTAAAAACAAAAGTCTTTGCTTTCTCCTTCCCAAGCCAAAACCTGGGCAGGGATCATGCCACAGGGGATGGTACCATGAATGCTTTTGCAATGTGCCTCTCGTTGCGTGGTCTTTTGCTTACAACTGGTGGGAAACCTAGTGTTCTGCCCCATCCATGTTCTACCTTATCCATTCATGGGTGTCTTCTACCGGCAAGCACCCTAGGGGCATTTAAATACTCAACCTGTGCCCACAAGGTGTGGCAAATGTTCGGCAAAGGGAAAGCAAGGCTCCTATTCATGGAAGAGGGTGCAGGGGAGAGAAATGCAAAGAAAGCCTCCTGAGAAGCAGCAAGACATAAACCTTTCTGTTATCTGTAACATACCTGGTGGCCTTAAAGAAAAGATGTGGTACCTCTGTCCCTGGGGGGATGAAAGCCCTGATTTCTCTCCTCTTAGGCATGCCATCCACAGGCAATGCCTTGTAGCATCTGGCCAATGCAGGTCCCAAATCATCAGGTCCATGTTCTGGGTCCCAGATTTTGGGGGGGCTCCATAAGAAAAGCTGCTCCTGAGAGCACAGGGGTCATTTTGAGTCAGGGTTTGGTAGACAAAGTGACACCAATCAGCTGTAAAACCTTGGGAACCAACCTTATTTTGTGTTTGGACCCTTAACATTTAAGTTGAGGACAGTCTTAGCAAATCAGGTTTCACAGGACTTTGTGAATTCTTTCTTAGGCCTGATTGCCCCCCACTGGGAACTGCTAGTTCCAGCACAGGGCTCCATCCCCCATTGGCATTGTTTCAGGCCTGAATCAGGCAGGAGAAGAAAAGTAGCCAAGAGATTAGGAGACTTTTTACAGATAGAATGAGGACTCAGGCTATGATAAAGCTGAGGGTTGAGACTTTTTTGCCTTCTCCACAATCTCCTAAGTCCTTCCCTAATAGCCCCTTCATGACTGTGTTTGCCTTAAGTTGTTTGTTTCTTGAGGAACCTTACCCTTTATTGACTACCCAGCCATCCTCCAGGGGCCAAGTAAGGTGAAGTAAAGGGGGCAGAAACTGCACCCCAGGTGGAAGGATAAGTTTTGTCTCCTTAGTGGCTTATATTACCAAGGTCTGCTAGCTGTGGGGCCTTTTCACTTAGCAGTATGGTTAGAGCTCTTGAAACCAGGCAGGTGGGTTCCTGACACTATCCATTTTTAAGAGTGGGGTATTAAAATCCCCTACTATAATTGAGTTGCTGTCAATAACTTTCCTGAAGTCCTCCAAGATTTTCCTAATGTATTTGGGTGCTCCTATGTTGGATGCATATATAATTCCAATCTTTATGTCTTCTTGATGGATTCTTCCCTTGAGTATTATGAAGTGACCTTCAGTGTGTCCTTTTATGGACCTTGTTTTGAAGTCTATTTTGCTGATATGAGTATAGCTACCCAGCTTTTTTTCCCTGTACATTTGCTTGGAACATTTTTTTTTCTAGCATTTCACTTTCAGTCTGTGTAGGCCTTCTGTTCTGAGGTGGGTCTCTTTTAGGCAGTATATGTGCAGGTCATGATTTCTTACACATTCAGCTATTCTACATCTTTTGATTCGAGAATTTAATCCATTTACAATTAAGGTCATTATTGATAGGTACCTGCTCATTGCCATTTTCCTTCCTTTATACTTGTGTTCCTCCCCTCACTCTTTTTTTTTTTTTTTTACTTTTCTTAAAGCAGTCCCTTTAACATCTCTTGCGGAGATAGTTTGGAGGAGTTGTAGTCTTTGAGTCTTTTGTCTGGGAAACACCTTATTTCACCTTCCATTTTAACTGAGAGACTTGTTGGATTAAGTTTTCTTGGTTTCAGACCTTTGTTTTTATTACTTGAAACATCCCTTGCCAATCCCTTCTGGCTTGGAGTGTTTCCATTGAGAAGTCAGCTGCTAGTCTTTTCTGGGCTCCCTTGTATGTTACTTCCTGTATCTCCCTTGCTGCCTTTAAGATTCTCTCTTTGTCTTGGAATTTTTCCATTTCAATTATGATGTGTCTTGAGGTGGGCCTCTTTGGGTTCCTCTTGGTTGGGACTCTCTATGTTTCCTGGATTTATGTGACTTCTTTCTCTCATCAAATTAGGGAAGTTTCCCATCATTACTTTTTTAAACAGGTTTTCTAATGCTTGCTCTTCTTCTCCTTCTAGTACTGCTATTGTACAGATAGTATTAAGCTTTTTGTTGTCCTGCAGTTTCCTTAACAACTCTTCATTCTTTCTCAGTCTCTTTTCCTTTTCTTGCTCTTTCTGAGTGTTTTTTTCCTACCTGTCCCCCAGCTTGCAGATTTGAGCCTATGCTTCTAGTCTGCTTTTAATACCTTCTACTGTGTTCTTCAATTCAGAAATTGCATTTTTTCATTTCCTCTTGACCCGTTTTGATAGTTTCGGTTTCCTTTTTCATGTTGATATAGTTTGCAGTGAATCCATTGTAGTTTTCATGTAGTTTTTGGTAATTCTCAGTGAGCTCATTGAGCTTCCTTATAACCACTTCTTTGAACTCAGTATCTGATAGGTGACTTGCCTCTACTTCTTTTAGCATCCTTTGTGAGGCTTTCTCTTCCCCTTTCTCGGGGTTTGTTTTTTTTCTCTTCCCATTGTTTGTGAGAATCTTCTTGTTAGCATCTGCTTCTTAAATGGATCTGTTCTGACTCCCTGATTTGTGGTGTGGACTTCTATTGTAGGAGCCCTGTGAGATTCAGTGGTGCAGTCTCCTGGATCTCCTGAGCTTGCTGCTCTTGGACTGTCATTTATGTTGGCTCTCTGGATGTATTTGGCTTTTGATTGTTGTTAGGTTTCTTTGGTGGGCCCTTCTCTCAAGCTGGTTAACTGATGGTCACTCAGCCTACCACATCTTGTATGCTGTTGTTCAGGTGTGGACAGTTTGTGTCAAAGCTGGTTCTTCTGTCTGTCTGAGGTTTTGAGGCTTCTCTCTCACTATTGTTCAGTTGTTTGTTCTGTGTAGTTTCTCCACTGTGTAGCGTAATTGCAAATTGTTCCTGGGTGTTGACTAGTGTGGTTTCCACTTACTCCTTCACTATCTTCCTTTATTATCTGTTGGTGGTTCCTTTGTTGGTGGGTTCCATCTTTTGACAGTTATCTTGCTGTTCACAGCTCCCACCTCCTCTTTTATGTCATCAGTTGGAGTGGGAAGGCAAAATATGTTAAGACAGCAAGAGCATATTCTATTGGATTTAAAGTACTAACTCCTAGAGAAGAGATAGAGATCTTTTGGATAAGTATAGTGTTAATCGTGTTATTTCCCAGCCCGCCACTTTTTAGAAAGGGTTGAAAAAAGCTAAAACTCTTGTTGGGGGGAATTGTGAGTTGAATCCAGAAATCAGTGAACTTGTGGGAGGTCAAATTATTAGATATAGTGAGAGTAAATGATATAAAATTGGTGTAGTGTGCAAAATAATAGAGTTAATCACATCAGTAATAAAGTTCTGGAAGACAGTGAACTGGGCTAAGAGGGGTGCTTTGTAGTGTTTGCCATCATATGGAATCATAATTATTTACAATAACACTGGAACAACAATCATATGACAGACTCTATGTGGTTCAATAATAAGAATAGGAAGTACACGACCTAGAGTAATGTGCTATTGGATCACAAGTGAAATGAAAGAAGGAAAATTAAAATACACTGTGAAAGAGAGAACAAGGAAAACCAGTCAAACAATGCAATTAAACAAATAAAACTAAGAAAACTAAATAGAAAGAAGAGAATTGAAAAAATAGTAATAAGATAAAAGAAGTAAAATTAATGAAAAAATAATAATTTTTTTTAACAATTTTTTTTAACAAATTAACAATAACATGCAAGTTCTCTGGAATAGCAAATCAAAATTTGTGTGTTTCTCAGTTTTTCGGATTAGCCCTGTGATCCCTCTTTTGGTCTCACTCTAGTACTTTCACAGATACAGGTCTTATTGTCTCATGTGGGGAAAAAAAAAGCCTCCTGCTGACTTTAAACCTCCCAAGGGAGTTCTGCTGGTCTTCCTGGTTGAGGTGGGTTTGGTTTCACTTTTCTCCCTTCCTATGGTTTTGGGAGGATGGGAGCAAGCTCTGGGCCACACTCTTCACAGTTTCCCAGCCTCCAACCCAGTTCTCCATTTTGCTGCCAGGCCTCCAGTGCCCTTCTGTGCTAGGAGGGTGCCTTCAATCTACTAGCTCTGCCATCTTCGAGGTGCACCAATTTAGGGGAACTGACACACCACCTTCTCCCTCTTTGCTGTCCTAGGTGCAAGGCACTCTCATAGTCTCTTCAGGGTAGTTCATCTCCCTCACTCAGCTCAGTCTTTCCCAGGACTGTTAACACCCTGAGCACTGTTGCTCTCCTCTGTGGCCAGTGCATACTCCTTTCTCTTAGCCAGCCAGTACAGCCATATGGTGCAGGGGTGCTGCCATGGCTGCAGCAGCGGGGGAAGGGGTGTGAAGCCACAGCAGTGGCAGATGTGGGTGCATGACCTTGTGTCAGCAGGCACCAGTGAGTGTCCTTCACTGCTGAGGTGGGGGACAGGGGTGTGGCCATGGCTGTGGTCTTGGTAGCAGGGGTGGGAGCACAGTCAGGGCTGCTGAAGTGGAGTGGGGGCAGGGCCCAGTCTGCAGTGGCGGGAGTGCAGCCAAGGTTGCAGCTGCAGTAGCTACCTGGGAGTGCGGCCAGGGTGGCAAGGGGAAGCTACTGTGGGAGAGTTCCCTAAACAGTCACAGAGTCTTTTTTTTTTTTTTAACAAAATCCTCCTCTTCAAGTCTGCTGCTCTTAACAAGTAAGTGTCTGGCCTCTTACTCAGACCAACTTTCCAACCAGACTGGAGAATATCTGGGTCAGGGTCCATCACAGCTCAACTCTTCTCCTTTCTCCAGGCATCACCCAGCTCCCTAATTGCTCTGGTAATAACCCAGCCAGTGTCCACAGTCTCAGCAGGTGAACACCACCCCTGTGCATCTGCCACTTTGTCTTTATTTCCCCCAGCAACTTAAAGCATCCAGGTCCATCCTGGTGCCACTCTATCTTCCTTGTTTGACAAGGGAGGGAGCCATTAACTTGGCTGTCTTCCAAGAATCCTGCAGCAGGCCCCATAAATGTTGGGCCTGGAACTGCAGCAACCTTGGTCCCCATGCCTGTCCCAGGGACCTTACCATCCCAAAGCAATCTCCTTACCACCTGTTTTTTAATGTCCTCTAAAACATTGGCCTCCAACCTTCATATATTCTGGGATACCATTGGCTGTTCACTCTATTCCTCAGAAGATCACCTAGTTGTTCCACCTATGGACAGGGAGAGTGGACTCTACTCCTGCCTACCTTGCTGCCATCTTCCAACACGCTGAATTTAATTTTGTGTATGGTGTAAGTTGGTGCTTGACTTTGATTTTTTTGCATGTAGCTATCCAGTTATCCAACAACATTGGTTGAAGAAGCTACTTTTGCTCCATTTTATGCTTCTGCCCCCTTTGTCAAGTATTAATTGGTCATAGAGACTTGGCTTTATTTCTGGGCTCTATATTCTGTTCCATTGGTCTATGTGTCTGTTCTTACACCAGTACCAGGCTGTTGTGATTGCAGAGGCCTTGTAATATATTTTGATGTCAGGTATTGGGATCCCTTCTACTTTCTTCTTCTTTCTCAGAATTGCTGCAGCTATTCAGAGTTATTTGTAGTTCTATATAAAATGTTGAAATGTTTGTTCTATATCTGTGAAACAAATCATTGGTATTTTAATAGAGATTGTGATGAATCTATAAATTGCTTTGAGTAGTGTGGACATTTGGATTATGTTGATTCTTCCAATCCATGAACATAGTATATGCTTCCATTTATTTGAGTCTTTCTTAATTTCTTTCTTTAGTGTTGTGTAGTTTTCTGAATACAGGTCTTTTACGTCCTTGGTTAGGTTTATTCCTAGGTACTTTATTTTTTTGTTATTGTTGTTACTGTAGTAAAAGTTTTTGTTTGTTAGCTTCTGTTTCTGATATTTCATTGTTAGTGTAAAATGTTCATAGCAGCACAATTTACAATAGCCAAGAGTTAGGGGCAACCCAAATGACCATCAGTTAATGAATGGATCAAAACACTATGGTACATTTACACAATGGAATTCTGCACAGCAGAAAGAAAGAAGGACCTCCTACCATTTGTGACAGCATGGATGGAACTGGAGAACATTATGCTAAGCAAAATAAGCCAGGTGGTGAAAGACAAATGCCATATGATCTCACCATTAACAGGAACCTAATCAACAAAATGAACAAGCAAACAAAGTATATATATCCAAAGGCATTGAAATTGAGAACAGGCTGACAGTGATCAGAGGGGAGAGGGGAAGGGATAATGGGGCAGAAGGGTGAAGGGTTTTCAGGAAAAATTATAAAGGACATATGGACAATAACAAGGTTGGCTGGAAACAGGGGAGGAAGGTGGGGAATCCTGGGGTGGTAGAGAGGGGTGAGGAGAAAGGCAGAAAACTATACTTGAACAACAATAAATTTTTTAAAAAACAAGAAACAAACTTGATTTCTCCTCTTAGGGGGCATACATCCAGTGATGAGATGGTAAAATAAACTAATAAACATATTCATAATACAATGTCATGTAGTGATGAGTGCTATGAGGAAGAAGAAAAATAATGGGATAGAGAGTGATGGATGAGAGGGAAGGGTGAATTATATGAGATAGAGTGTTAAAGGAAAACCTTAATGAGCAATTCACATTTAAACAGGAACCTAAATGATAGGAAGATGTTAACACAATGAAGACTTGGTTGAAGATATTTACCAGAAGGCATACAAACAAGATTGTGTTCATTGGTCAGCAGAAAGCTGACCCATATTCATGGGACAATGAGTGAGAAGACACTAGTGGAAGATGAAGTTTGATGTTAAGGCAGGACAAGATCCTCTATAGATCATGTGAACACATGCAGATTTTTTTCAATTCTTTTGGAAATAGACAACCAATTCATCTTGTAAACTTGGATAACTTTATGTAATAAATACAATAGATGCTTGAGTAGAATTTTGTTGATTAAACATTAAGAAAACTATAAGTGATTTTATAAAGTGTAAGTTCCTTAAATTTAATTTTTCTACAGCTTGTTGAGAAATAATTAACATATACTATTGTGCAAATTTGCAGTGCATAATATGATGATTTGATAAATATATATATTTTGAAATGATTACTTCAGTAAGTTTAATAACATCCATCACGTCATGCAACTACTATATTTCTGAGAATATCTAACTTTATCATCTTAGTTCTTAACAACATTCAAGTATAAAATACACTACTGTTAACGATTGTCACAATGCTGTACATTGGGTCCCCAGAGCTTATGCATTTTATAACATGAAGTTTGCATCTTTTGCTCAACATCCCCTCATTTCTCACACTGCCCAAGCCCAGGAAACTATTATTCTACTGTTTCTATAAGCTGAAATTTATTTTAGATTCCATATATAACTGTGATTACACACTACTTGTTTTCCTCTATCTGAATTACATTACTTAAAATTATATTATTTAGAATAATACTCTCAAGGTACATCCAATTTAATGTAAATGACAAGATTTCTTTTTATGACTGAATAATATTATATTTCAATCTTTCTATCTTTATTGTTGTTCAAATACAGTTGTATCCATTTTCCTTCCCACCACTCTCATCTGTCCAACCCACCGCCAAGTTCCACACTCAATATTACACCCCTTTGATTTGTCTGTGGGTCCTTTATACTTGTTCTTTGACCTGACACTTCCCATTCTTAAAACCATTATTACCCTCTCACCACTACCGTGAATACTGTCAGTTTGTAATTTATTTCAATGACTCTGTTTATATTTCACTTGGTTCATTTTGTTTATTAAGTTCCACTTACTGGATGAGATCATATAGTATTTGTCTTTCACAGCCTATCTTATTTTGCTTAGCATAATGCTCTCCAATTCGATTCATGCTATTGAAAAAGGCAGGCATTCCTTCTTTCCCCAGCTGCATAGTATTCCATTGGGTAAATGTACCACTGATTTTTTGATCCACTCATTTACCGAAGGGCAGTTAGGTTGCTTCTAGCACTTGGTTATTCTAAGCTCTGCTGCTATGAACATGATGGTGCATAGGTTCTTTTGAATTGCTGTTTCAGGATTCTATGAGTATATCTCAGCAGTGGAATTGATGGGTCAAAAGGCAATTCCATTTTTAGTTTTATAGAGGAAATTCCATAATGTTTTCCACAGTGGCTTCACCATCGTCCATTACCAAAAGAGTCCACTCTGGTACGTTTTTCTCCCCAACCTTGCCAGGACTTGTTCTTTGTGGATTTGTTTATGATGGTCATTCTGACTAGTATAAAGTGGTATCTCATGTGGTTGTAATTTGCATCTTTCTGGTGGCTAGTGATGTTTTTTTGTTTACTTTTTAAAAATTTTTTATTTTAGATTGTTCAGTACAGTTTCTACCCTTTATTCCCATTCCAGACCACCCAGACATCCCTCCCATTTACAAGCCCCCCTAGTTTTATCCATGTGTCCTCCATATTTGTTCCTGTAAACCCTTCCCTTCTCCCCTGAAATTCCCACCCCTCTCCTCTCTGGGCCCTGACAACCTGTCCTCTATTTCAGTGTCTTTTGTTATATTTTACTTCTTTCTTTGTTTTGTTATTTAGGTTCCTGTTAAAGGCAAGATCATATGGTATTTGTCTATCACTGCCTGGCTTATTTCACTTAGCATAATGCTTCCCAGCTCCATCCATGCTGTTGCAAAGGGTATGAGCT
>JAPYXV010005382.1:0-10581 GCA_028533065.1 Trachops cirrhosus | reverse complement strand
CCTCGTCTGCACCCCGCTTCTTCAGCTGCCGGTGCGGGTGTGACCAGTCCAGACCCTGGGCTCGGCAAGAGGCTCTGCCCCTACCCCCCTGCAAGAGGTGAGGCCCCTTACCCGGAGAATGAGGAGATCGGCACCCCAGGTCACAGGGCCGGTGCGAGGGTCACTGAGTGAACACAAGGGCAGCGAGAGAAGAGAGTGCGTGATCAGCACAGGTTAGCTGTCACTGCTGCTGTCTCTGAGCCTCTGTTCCCTGCTGTGAACCAGCTGTGTGGTGGTTTTAACACACGTGCACGGACTCTCTGACACTGCTCTTACTGAGTGGTCCTGTCTATGTCCCTCTCCTTGGACCTGGGCCGGCCTCTGCGACAGCCTTGACCTACATGCTGTGGCAAAGGCCAGGCTGTGTGGCTTCTGAGGGGAGTCATACAGACGCTGCGAGGCAGCTTCCACCCTGCCCTTGGGACATCCTGTCTGGGGAGTTGCTGCCACGAGAGCCTGGGACCCTGAGGCTGCCATGTGGTGAGGTGGCCCCAGACCCACGGGAGGCCACTTGCACCCACGCGCTCTGCCCCGGCGGCAGCTCCAGCCGACAGCCAGCACCAAGCACGCCCAGTGACTCCAGCCCTGGGCCTCGAGTCCCTCTCTGTCTTCCAGTCTCTCCAGACACGGTGGAGCAGAGACAAGCTGCCCAGCTGTGTCCTCCCCGGCTGGCTGACTCACAGAGCCTCTGCCTGCAACAGAGTGGCTGTCCGTGCCACCAGACTCACACTGCATCGACGCGCCAGGGCAGACGCTCTGCGCGGTAAGCGAGCACCGGGCACCGCGCTAAGGGCGCTTCCGGCACAGCCTCAGCCCCGCGAACTAAGCCAACGGGAATTATTTGTTGCTATTCCCATTTCACCAGTACAAAAACCGAGGCTCCGAGGGACTTGGCCGATCGCCCGAGGTCCCACAGCTGAGTGCCAGAGCCGGGCTTTGAACCCGGACTGCCGGGCTCAGGAGGGCTTTTACTCAGTAGGCGGTAAAACGAGGAAGACAGAAAGGTGTGGGGGGGAGCAGTGCTGAAGGGACGAGCACGGAAACCCGAGGCGCGGGCCGGGCTTCTCCCGGGCTTGCTTTGCTACCAAGGACTCTTCAGAGAAAGCCTGTCGGCTGGTTCAGCCCCGTGGAGGCGGGGCTCACAAAGTCTGGGGCTGCCTTCACCAGTTCCAAGGCACACGCAAACATGATTGCCCTCTCTGGGGGTCAGCGTTCTTCATAATTTTTGCTCTCCAGGAAAATATTATTTCATCTACATCAACGAAACATTACATACGGGGAGAAACTGAAAACGTGGCACTCCTGGCCTGTCTCTCCACGGCCCAGAGACGGAGGTTTCTGCATTTCCTTTCTCACGGGCCGTCTGCTTGTCGGTGTGGAGCTGCTGGCATAGCCACTCCCCTGGGTGCAGAGCGGGGGCAGGTCTCCGTGGGGTGGGGGCTCCACTGCAGAGACGGGGCGCAGCCTCCGCTGGGACCACGCTGAAATTAACCAAGGCCTCAGAGGGACCCACGACTAGGGCTGCTCCCCACGCCAGAGTCTGAGGTCCCCCAGCCCCAGGCAGGCAAGCTGGTTAGAGAAGGGGGCGCGGCCGCTAAGAGGGGTCGGGGAGTTCCCGCCGGCCTCCTTTCGGCTCCTCGACACGCCACGCCTTGCCCCCTCATGGCATCCGCCACCTGCTGCCCCCACTGGTGTGTCGGCTCCATGAGGGCAGGTCTGTGCCTTGTTCCCTGGCATGCGGCCCACGGCGGCTTCCTGGTTCACAGCGGGCTGTGGGCACGGGAGTCTTGAAGGAGAGAACGAAGGAACACATCCTGGGGCCTCCCTTGGCAGGTGTGGGGGTCCTGACGGCTGGGAAGAGAGCCCAGAGCCGCAGCTCGAGCCCCTCCTGAGGAGCCGAGGGAGGCCGCGTGCCTGCCATTCCCGGACGGCAAGAGGCACATTCCTGTCTCGGGGTCTGGCCGGGCTCCTGCCACGCAGCCCAGTCTAACTGCCAGACCAGGGCAGGCCTCTTCCCAGCGGCCCCTCTGGCCCCGCCCTCCGCAGACCCCTGGCTGTCCCAGGGCTGCAGAGGCGCCGCCTCTCGGTCACCTGAGGCTGTGGGTGGGGAGCCGGGACCACTGAGCGAGCCCGCAGCTTCCCAGCCCTCTGGTGATCAGTGAGAGCCTTAACGTCCTGGTCCAGGGCTGCAGCGGGGGTTTGGGGAACTGGTGGGAGACACCCCTGTGAGCCGGCTCACTGCACGGTGTGAAAATTGCTGGCAGCAGCACGTCTCGGGGAGGGAGTGCGGAGTCAGCAGTGCCGGCTCTGGAGCTCCTTCCAGAACCAGGTGCCTGCAGGGCCGAGCGAGGAGCTCAGAGGCCTGGGCTGAAGGAATGAGGGCAGGAGACAGGGCTCTTACCCCGGGGACCTCGGTCGGAGGGGGAGGGAAGGCAGACCTGGGACAAACAAGCACACACAGCTGTCTGATGTGCAGGAAGGAAGGGCCACGGGGAGGTGCGGAGAGTCGTAAGGGGGGATTCTGGGAAAGGCCAGCTAGTGAGTCTTTCAGGCTCTGCAGGGCCGGGGTGGGGGTGGTTGTCTTTGTCCCGACCTTTCCACTCTGCCGCTGCAGTGTGAAAGCGGCCGCGGACAACAGTGGATGGCTGGGTGTGGCTGTGCTCCGACACAAACGGGCCGTGGGTCTGGCTCTTCGTGTGCCCACCCCTGGTGTAACAGGCGGCGGGGGCGGGGGGGTGGCCTGACCTGGTCTGGACGGGTGGGGGGCTAGGGGGAGGAAACGCTTCCCTGAAGCAGTGACATCCTGCTAACACCTGAAGGGCGATTCGATGCTATGGGAATCACAATGTTGACAGTAATAACATCATCCTAACAACAGATGTTCAGCCGAGCTCTGTGCGTCCGGCTCAGGGCTCAGGGTATTACACCTGGGGCGTCAGTGAACCCCCATGACCACCCGCGAGGGAGGCTCTGTCTGGCCCCTCACACCGGAGCCCTCTGGGACTCAGCAACCGCTGGGCACAGGAACACTTTTCCTGCCGGGGTCCCCCAGCTGGAGGTGCTGGGCGCCAGGCCGCGCTCTGCGGGAAGTGCTTGTTCCCGATTCATCTTCACTCCGTCTCTTCCTGTCTCTTCCTGTGGGCCTTCGGGGGCACTTCTGTTCCCTGCCAGGATTCCCGCTGACGCTGGAGGCTCCTTAAGTGCTGGGTGCCCGGTTTCAGGTGAACAACAGAGCCAGGTGGAGGTGACGGTGGGCGGGGTGGAAGGGGAGTCTGGCTGACCTTGAGGAGGCTGGGCCAGGGGTGGGGCCAGCTCCAGGCACGGTTTCCATCCTGGGCAGGGGTCTAAGGTGAATGCAGCCCCTCCCTTCCAGCCCCAGAGCATGGCGAGGGCCCAGTCCTTGAGGCCCCTGATTGGCAGTGGGAGTTTTCTGAGCCGGGCTGCTGGTCTGCAACCCTCCCTCGAGCAGCAGGAGGTGGTGGTGCTGACCGGGGCTAGGGCAGGAAGGGGCCCTGGGACACGAGTCCTCCGGTGCTGCCGGGAGGGTAGAGAGGAAGGGTGGCCACGGGGACTTCCGGGCACCCGGGGAGGCCAGAGATGTGGCTTCTCCTGCTAACGCACGTTAACCAGCTAAGGCTGCAGAGGCTTATTCGCACTCATCTGGGGGAGACTCAGACGGGCAGAACACTTCCACGTTTGAGTCTGCTCTCTGCTCCAGAATTCCGGCGCCACCTCCTGAAGGAACAGTCTGGAATGGCTAGTGTTCCCTATTGTTAATCCTTCTGCAGCCCCAAACAACTGCCGTAGGATCCTGCTGCTATTTCTGACATCCCCGATGGGACCCCGCCCCTGTCCCCCACAGGTCAGGTGTGGGTGACTGAGCACGCAGGAGGAACACACAGACTGAGAGGGGAAGGGCTTCCAGAACAGGGGCAGAGCTGAGGCGGCAGAGACAGGACCGGCACCAGGGGCTTACTTCTGGTCGCCTCTGCTAGCGGGTCATCTCTCGTGCAGGCTCGATACTGGGCTCGTGGAACCCTGTGAAAATCCAGCCGAGGCCAGCGCTCGGTCTCTCGGGGTGTGAATGGCAGCTCCTCCCAAGGCTCTGTGGACCGACCAGTGTCTCCCTCTGCTAAGTCACTATGAGGCCCCCAGGGCTGCCTGGGGCAGGGTCCAGCCTGCACGGTGGAGCCGGGAGAGGCTGGAGAAGAAAGGGAGCACGGGAAAAACCCCGGGGAGTCAGGGCAGAGGCCTTGCTGGCTAGGGTTCATGAGGGGCTGTAACTGCCTCTCGCAGCCTCCGTGGTCCTGTGCCCAGCAGCAGACGTAAGCACCGCACTGGCCGGGCTCCAGGCAGTGGAGCGAGTGGCTTGAGCAGGCCAAGAGGCCGGGGCTGCCACGTCACCGGACAGCAGCTTGCAACAGCCGCCCCTCCGAGAACACTCGCCGCATGTCGGAAGACACTGAGCGCCTTCTAAGTATCACTTCCATTCTGACCTGCCCAAGGTCCTGGACAGGGTTCCACTACCCGCATTTGTCAGGTAAGGAAACCGAGGTCCAGAGGGAAACCGAGGCCCGGAGCGGTGGGGTTGCCATCCAACGCTGCGGTGGCCTGGAACCCAGACTGGTGTGGCCGAGGCTCACACCAGGAGGCGGGAGCACAGCTGGCCGCTGACCCCAGGTTGGCCCCTCCCTGGGCGGCCGCAGTGCTCAGCCCCAGTCTCGGAGCTGGTTGGAAGACCGATGAAAGGAAACCGTCGCAGCAGTAACGACGAAGCACTTTCACAACGTGCCCACGTGGGCAGAGCGCTTTACAGGCATGAACCCGCCCGGGCATCACAGCAACCCTGCACGGTGATTGCTAGTATCACCTCCATTGTGCGGTCGAGGCCACCAAAGACCAGACAAGCAAGATGACACGCTAGGACACAGCACAGCTCGGGCTGACTTCAAGGCCGGGTCCTTAATCACTAGGGGACACTGTGTGTGTATCCCAAATATTGGAACGGACCTGATGCTCCAGGGAGCTGAGCCATCTGTGGCTGGTGGCACCAAACACCCAGCACCCTGTGTGTCCCTCCAGGCCGTGCCAGCTGCAGGGCACTGGGCCTGATGGTAAGGGCCCAGGTGACCCAGAGAAGATCCTGGGTTTTCTCTACCTGCCCTGTGCGTGCTCCCAACTTGGGGTTCTGATCTCGCCTCTCTTAGGGCTTTTAGGTCCCAGGCTTCTCCAGGGAGCCCCGGCCCAGAGGTGTCCCCCAGGAGTTCTGTGGGATCAGGAGCCTAGCCAGGTTGGTGTGGGAAGGCCGTGAGCAGGGACAGCTGAGCCTGCCCTTTGGCCCCACAGGCAGGACCAACCCCGGCACCCGCCTGTGGGCTACTAGCGGGTGCGCCCCCGCTCGGTCCGGCACGGCTACAATACCTGCGAGGTCTTCCTTGGAAGAGACGAGTCTCGGAGAGCTGCTTCCTGGCTCGATTCTGAGCGACAGTCTGAAAACAAGGATTTTCACAAGGTCAGATGGGCTCTGCTGCACCGGACGGGGAACCGAGCATGACCATGCTGGTAATCGGCGGACCGGATTGCTGTCGGGACAGTTACGGTCGTGAAACCCAGGAATACCTCGGGGTCTGCTCCAGATCACAGCCACCTCCTTCCCAGTCCCCAGGGGACTTCTGTGACCAAGAAAGAACTGTTAAGGATGACAGAGTGAAAAGAGTAATCACGGCCCATCGCCTGCTGGGCACCAACGTGTTCATTCTCAAGTCAACCCCATGAACTAGGCAGACATGTCACCCCGTCTTATAAACGGGGGAGCGGAGGAGCAGTGAGCCGAAGGGGCTCTCCCGGTTCATAGGGCGGCGAGTGGCAGAGCATCAAACCCCAGAGCCCTTGAACCTGAACTGGTTTTGTTTTGTTTGTTTGTTTTGTTTTTATCCTCACCTGAGGACACGCTTAATGATTTTGCAGAGAGGGGAAGGGAGGGCTAGAGAGAGGGAGAGAAACACCGATGTGACAGGAAACATCCACTGGTTGCCCCTCAGAGGCCCCGACTCAGGACCGAGCCTGCGGCCTAGGCACGTGCCCTGACTGGGAACTGAAGCTGCAGCCTTCAGGTTCACAGAACAGCGCTCCAACCAAGCCCCACTGGCCAGGTGCGGTTTTAATCATCACACACTCCCTCTCAGCTGTCCCCAGAGATGCAGGTGGCAATAGGCACATTATGAGGACTGGCACCTCAGTATTATTATGATTTTCAAAAGGCATTAATTAAGCCCTGGCGGGTGTGGCTCAGCGGGTTGGGTGTCGCTCTGCAAACCAACAGGTCGCAGGTTCGATTCCCAGTCAGGGCACACGCCTGGGTTGTGGGCCAGGTCCCCCTGATTGCGGGTGTGCAACAGGCAACTGATGGATGTTTCTCTCTCACATCAATATTTCTCTCCCTCTCTTTCTCCCTCCCTCCCCCTTTCTCTATAAATAGATAAGTAAATAAATACATAAATAAAAATCTTTTAAAAAAAACATTAATGAAGAACTTCTGGGTGAAGATGACAGAGTGAAGCCAGATGCTAGACTCTCCCTCTCCGAGCAAAACCAACAAACAATTATGAAAGCCTGGGCGTAAACAAACTCACCAGATGCTCCTCAAAAAGGGAAGGGGCCTGAACTAAAGCCGCGAACTTCAGAAACTTGCAGCCAAGAAAAGAAAACGAGGATGGCGAGGTCTGACCAAGAGCTGTAACGTGGCATGGCTCCCGTCCTGCCCTCTGGGACTTCTCTGTGGGCTGAGCGGGTCCTCACCTGTCGCTCTTCTGAATGGCCCCATGGCTGGGACAGACGCACGGGGCGCATGGCAAGCATGGTGGATACTCTGAGGGAGTGAAGCCTCCGTCGGGGGAGAATCGCACACTGAGGCACTCCTTTCTGGAATGGGGTACGGCCTCCAACAGGGTGGAGGAAACCCTGACACAGGCCTTTAAACAACAGAGCCCCCACACCTGAAACAGACTGCTTGCCCCGCCCTCGTGGGGCCTGAGCCCTGCGCTCCCCCAGGTGCCGGGAGGGAAAGACTAAGAACCCACGGACCGCACCTCCCAGCAGGAGAACCAACCCGCCTCACACGCGTGGCAGCAGGATCTGACGTCCCTCCCTCTACGGTGGCCGTGGAGCATCCAGACGGGGCCTCTCAAGTGGGAGGAAGATGAAAAGGAAGGGCAGGGCCACCCGGCAAGCCCCCTTCCCACAGAAAAAGGAGAGCGACAGCGCAGCCCAGGGGCAGCCCCAGGACCGCAGGGAAACGCCCGGGAGTGCTCCGCGCAGTGGGACGCCTCCCGCAGAACGCGGGCTGCATAGAAACGAGGCCTGAGAATGAGATAGCAGAGGGGTGAGTGAAAGGGGGGCTGGAGGCCGAGGGGAACGAAGCGAGGACTGAATGAACGGATACCCCAGCAGAAACAGACATCGGTGGCTGATCACAAAGACGGAGATTAGACAGAAGCCGACAGATACGGAGGGCAGGGAGCGTCCGCCACGTGGACTCCCTGAATCCCTGGAAGAGAAAAACCCAAGAAACGGTGCAGAAGGAGCCAAAGATATACACCACAAGACTTCCTCTGAAATGAAGGAGGGCGCCCCTGTTCCAGGGAAATGTGACACAACCCCCCCTGCAGGCATGGTCCTTGTTAAGCTCTTGAACTTCAAGGAATTCCTCACCCACCAGGAAGACGGAACAAGACCCGCAACAGGAGTTAAAAATCGGAGGGAGCTGGGGCTGCTCTACAGCATGAGACCAGGCGGGACGGCAACGGAGCAGGGTCCGCGCGTCCTGGGGGAGAGGCGCGAAGGAGTTCGGCCGGCAAGCCAGGGGCCGGCGCGTTCATGAAAGAGACCAGAGCGAGCACGGCTCGTGAAGACCTACTGACATCGTCTAGATGAGGGAGCGGTTTAAAACGAAGGCTTCGGGAATGGAGGAGCTGCGGAGAAACGACAGGTGGGAAGAACTGAATCTGTCTAAAAATGCCGACAGTAGGAATCACGATTCCTGAACACCACGTGTGTGTTATAAGCTCGGACTACGCAGGTATAACGCTGTCACTAACGGAAACCTGGGAGGTGGCGGAGTGGGGGCGTCAGAAGGGGGAGAGCGCCCGTGTGCTGGCCTTTCGTGCCCAGGCTCACAGTGGACACCGAGGGAAGACAGAGCTGAAGGACTCGATCCTGGTGATGTTTTCCTGACCTCCTGGTTAATCTTAGCAGGCTCTTCTAGGAAGTAATACCTTTTGGGGCGGGGAAATATTTATCTGAAGCATAGCAATTTCTTATGTTGTATTTCCGTTCCTTTTTTTTCTGGTTAAAATTAAAGTCTATACTGTTAATTAAAAATAGCAAGTGTAGCCTGACTCAACTTTAACAGACTTCAGCCTTGCATCCATCCATCCATCGCCCTCCCCTACGTATACATGTGTACTTTCCATGCATAGAAAACTGTCCAAAATTGTGTTCACCTAATGCTGGTGAGAATTTGGGTAATTGTTCTCAAGTTTTAAAAACGAAAACAGAATAAAGGCTGAGGAGAAGGAAGCACTGGGTGGGCCTCCCGGCAGAGTGTCTCCAAAGCAGCGGGGGCGGGGTGTCGGGAACACAGTCCCCGAGGTGCTAGCTAAGCAGCGGTGTCCTGGGGCGGGTAGCAGGCCTCTCGCTGGCACTGGGCTGTGGGGTGTGGGTTCCTCGAGCAGAACCACAGGCCCCGACCTCTGCCACTCAGAGCCAGGGAAGGGACCCACTGCCTGGGAAGGGACTCCCTTGAGAGTCTGGGCCTGGGGGCCGAGAATGCAGGCTTCCTCCCTGGGTTTGTCCACGGGGACGATGACAAAGGGCCCTTGTGAAGTCCAGGCTGACTGCTGTCCGGCAAGAAGTGCTGGGGGTGCTCACAGTCCTTCAGGAGGACGGGGCAGTGACTCACCGCCTGTGGCCCGTCCAAGGATTATCTCATGGTCAGAAGTATTTACATTTTTCTCCTTAAGGGATATTAGTGTTAATGAAAAACTACTGTCTCTTTAATAGTGCTACCGGCACAGGAATGGAAAATATGATTCCAGAACCTGAGTGGGAACAATTTCACACTCCGGGGTCCATTTTTAAGCACAGCAAGTGCTTTGTAAGTAAAATGAGCTCAGTTTGTGGCAAACATAATTTTAATGATATTCTCTGGCTTTCATCTATTGTTGTTACTATTACGTAATAGGTCAAAATTTCATATTTGATTTTAAGAAAATATCATACAAAAACAACTGAAGATATTATGTCTTGTCCCCCAAGTTATAACCAATTGGTAGAGCCACCTACGAACTTTGAAGGACCGCAGATTTCCAGGCCCCGCCCCAGCCACCGGGAGAGTCAGCTGTCCTCCCAGCCGACCGGTCCGCAGCCGGGGCCGAGGGCCGCTGGCGTGGGGCTGGCAGATGCGGGGCTGCGTGCACAGCCCCTCCTAAGGCCCTGGTGAGCGAGTCATGGGTAACCTGGGGGTGTCTCTAGGTCCCCTCCAGTTTTCAGTGACTGAGATGAGGGGCAGTCGGGTGACCAAACCCTCAGACTCTGCGCTGGGAGACGTTGAAACGAGCACAATGGCTAACAGGAGACAAAGGAACCACGGTGTGTGCACCAGAGGCGACGAGTAAGACGGGATTTGAAAGAACACACGTGCAGGTGACACTCGGGGGGCAAATGACCAAGTACAAGATGGCCGAGACTCACCCCGATGTGGCAGGTTGTGTGGAAACGCACTGAGGCTCATGGCCGAGCTCAAGCTCGAAACGAGCCGGGAAGGCGCCCCATCAGCACGGTAGAGCAGACGGGAAACGCCCTCTGCCTCCCTCCATAGGCAGAAATGCTGCCTGAGCTCCCAGGGGCCACAGGTGAAGACAGAACCGAAAGCCAGCGCAGGGTGAGTGGAGGAGGAGGCCGAAGGGCCCCCGGGCTCTTCACGGAACTCACTCCACTCCGTGAGGGCCGCACGGAATGGACCTGGGGCCTCAGCCAGCGCCAGCCAGCGAGGGTCCTGCGGAAGGCTGGGGCCACGGGGAGCCGCCCCGTCTGTGAAACCAACTCTTGGAGAACTCTGTTTGCCGGCCTGGAGATATGGCTACAAAGCTGTCCTTCCACCTGGCACTGGGAATCCCTCGTGAGAGCTGGCGCCTGCACCTCGTGTAGCCTGGAGTCCAAACCCACATTCCCCACACGATTTGGGACAGCCAAGCCGCGAAGTTCACAAAACACCTTCCTCAGAGCCTGGGGGCCTGGGGGCCTGGGGCGGATAGCACCACCGCGGGCCCGGTGGCGTCCGAGGTCGCGTTCTGTGCACATGCATTCTGTGTGTGCGGGGCCGGGAGGGGGAGTGGGCACTCACTTGTAGTTGTCGTCTTCCACGAACTTCTGGAGCTCTTCGATGTAGCGCACGGACTTCAGGTACTTCTGCACGTGGGGCAGGGTGGTCAGGTGATCTGCCAGAGGTGGACAAAAGCCAGAGGCTTCAGCCTTTCCCATCTC
>JAPYXV010005381.1:0-10583 GCA_028533065.1 Trachops cirrhosus | reverse complement strand
TCACATGGAGGGTTAGCAACAAGGAAGTGGGAGGAGGAGAGGGGGGAAAGTATGAAGAATAAGTAGCATAGAGGGTAGATAGAAAATAGACAGGGAGGGCAAGAATAGAAGGGGAAATGTAGAAGCTAAAGAACTTATGACACATGGACATGAACTAAAGGGGGGAGTGGGAGAGGGTGTTCAGCGAGGAGGGGGAATGAAGGGGGGATAGTAGGGCAATTGTAATAGCATTATCAATAAAATATGTTTAAAAAATAAAAATAAAAAATAAAATCAGAGTTAGCCTATACATAGGACAACAGCTTTAGCAAAGAGTAGCAAGACCTTTACTATCTGAGAGACATATGAGCAATCATTGTTTAGTGTAAATCATTGTTTAGCTTTCCAACTATTTCTTGTTTTTTCCATTGTGCTTTAAAAAGATACTGATCCACAGGCAAAAAGAGAGACAGCCATATGTTCTTTGTTCCCTACATTTTCTCCTGCTCTACTTCTACCATCTTGTGTATGTGCCAAATGTCTTCATCTTCTCTGAGAAGTAACAAGTAGATCTGGGGTTATTAAAAGGAAACAAACATAACATTGGGCTAAATGTGTGCACACACACAGAGTGTCTTTCAGGAGTCTCAGCAGTGATCAGGAGGCTGAGGGCTAAACTAATTAAGATCTTTATATATATATAAGCATAGAAGGCCATCTCTCCCCATTGAGGAAAGCACCATCAGAAGCAGATTTAGACAGCAGAAAGAGGTATTTAGGATGGAGTTAGGAAGATAGAAGGAAGTGTTATTTCTTCTCATTTGAAAATATTTAAAATCTCATTTTTTAAAGATTTTATTTATTTATTTTTAGAGAGAGGGGAAGGGAAGGAGAAAGAGAGGGAGAGAAACATCAATGTGTGGTTGCCTCTCATGTGCCCCCTACTGGGGACCTGGCCCACAACCCAGGCATGTGCCCTAGATGGGGAATTGAACCAGCAACCCTTAAAACCTCATTTTTAAAATGGTCCATCTGAAAGGGCTTAAAGAAATCGACAAAGAGCCAATAAACCTATGAGAAAATGTTTGGCTTCCTTTTCTAGTAATCAAGAAAAGTGAAATTAAGAAAATATTTACTTTATATTCATCATATTGACAAAAGGTGGTTTCATTAGTTTATATTTTAATTATAATATCCATTGTTGAGGAGTATTAAATTGAGACATTCTGTTAGACATTTATATTCATACCAATCCTTCTGACAATCACATTGACCAGATGTATAAATAAAGCCTTAAAATGCATATATCCTTTGACATTGTAGTTCTACACCTAGAACAAAAACTAAGAAATTTCATTGTCCTTTGTCTGCATTTTATCTGCAAATCCAATTTAGATGTTCATTGCTGCTTTATTCATTATAACATAAATGGAAACAACCTGATTGTTCAACATTAGGGGATTCTTTGGTAGCATATTATGTGGCCACTTAAAATTTGAAGTGTATGATGAATTTTAATAGCATGAATAATACCTACTATATAATATTATATGAATACATTGAGTTGTAAAAGTTTGGGTCTAATTAATTGTATGGGAGAAAACTAACAATATGTAGAAAAAAGGAATGGGAAGGAAAAATATGCCAAGATGTCAACAGAAAATTATTTCCAGTTAGTGGGTTTGTGTGTAGTTATTAGCTTCTTTATTCTTTTCCTAATTTCCAAATTTTCCACCATGGGCATGTGCAGGTGGGCATAAGCAGAACTAAGTTAATTTAAATATATCAATGTCACAGACTAGAGGCAGGTAAGGATGCAAAGTCCAATTACATTTCAGTAATTTGAGGTGGGATGGGGATCATAGATTTCCTTTAACATAATGTGATCAAGTCTGTGCCTACAACCTCATATCAATATAGCATTATCTGAAAAGGAAATTTGTTAGTACTTGCTTTTCCCTCTTGGGTACATTCTATTACTGGTCTCATATTTATCTAATGCATACCATTCCCAATGGAAGGTTGGTTGGAATGAAGTAGTCATGTGGGTGGTAGTATAAGTTGGGCTTTATTTAATTTATACTTCATGAATATCAAATAAATTGGATGGACCAGAAATTTTCAATAAGGCTTCAGAAACCTTTGCAAATGAATGTTACTCTTTTGTTTAATTTTTTCTCAATGTACCATTTGCATATTACTTCCTGAGTTATTTATTGTTTGTGTTTCTGATAGAATTGCTTAATTAAATCTCTCCTAGTGCTATTTATGAATATAGTGCAGAAGCAATAAAATACTTATGAGGTCATTTTTACAGGAAGAACTTGGTTTCCCAATAACAAGATGCAACTAAAAGTATTTATTAAATTTAGCCCTGACTGGAGTGGCTCAGTGGGTTGAGCATCGTCCCACAAACTGAAAGGTCACTGGCTCAATTCCCAGTCAGGGCACATGCCTGGGTTTTGGGCCAGGACCCTGCTTGGGGGCATGTGAGAGGCAACCAGTGGATGTTTCTCTCTCTCTCTTTCTCCCGCCCTCTCTCTCTAACAATAAATAAATAAAATCTAAAATCACTAGGACCATACTAATCCAACTTGGAGACTGAGCTTGCAAATGTGAATCATTACAGATTGCATTTAAAAGACATTGATTGCACATGTATGCAGTACAGCTTTACAGATTCCTAGGAAAAGTGAACTGACTTGCTATAAATAATAGGAATTGATGCAGTAAAGTGTTAACAAAGAAAACAGGCTGTAGGCAGTGTGTCACAGCATGCACTTTTCTCACTTCTTTTAATAAAGGGAGTTGGATTCAAATTATTTGTGAAACTGTTACTATGTCCTTGTTAATAACAATGTGATCTTCATAATCAGATATCATTTTGACTCCGTGCTGTGAACATGGGGCTAAGTAGGGGGCAATCATTCAGGCATTGTTTTCTTCATGTTCTTTTTCAAATGGAATACCAATTCTGGAGATTAGTCAAAAGGCCCTAGAAGAAGATTCTTCCAAATCAAATATGTGAAAATACTAAGGCACTTCTATGCTAGAAGAAATAGCATTTAGAGGCTAACAGGACTACAAGGGAGCCCACCTCAGACATCCATCCATCCCATTTCTATTATATTAGCGAATCTACAATAGCCACTGGAACTTTTGCATGGGCAAGTGTAATATACAGTCCAGGGTAAACTGACTGGACCATTGTTACAGAATCACTGTCTCACCAGCCTTCTTAGTAGGTTTAACTGAGTCTTTTATTTTGCAGTAATTTCACAGCCATTGCTACCACTTAGAGTTTTGCTCATATAATGCAAGCTCAGCCATTGGTGCAGTTTCTAATTATATGATAATTGCTTTGATTTTCACAGAGCCCTCTCTCTTTTCTTATGAATTTCTAGTATATTCACACCACTTTAAATTTTCTCCTCAAAATAATTGTGTGAGGTAAGCAGGGAAGGTAGTACACACCCTCAGTCTTCTTTCCAACCCCCCTGGGAACCATTGTTTTCTGTAACACAGAACTATTTTGGAATGAGAATGGTCATAAAAAATATTATGATATGGAAGCTATTTCTGATAACCTAATCCCATAGTCACTTCTTGTGAGCTTCTGCTAATTTCCCTACTCAGGAGTCTATGTCAGTTCAGAATGTTCCCTGGTCTGAAGTGCCTTTTCTTCTCTACTTCACTTACTCTGAAGCATCCTTCAGCTCTACCTCCTCCAGGAAGTCTTCTCTAACACCCACTCTTTATACTGATACTTGCTCTGCTGGCCGCCTATAGTACTTGTCCTCAGTATCACGGATTCCCTACTGAATTACTCTGTGTTTCATGGGATATACATAGTATGTTTCACTAGTATGTATTGTTTGCTTTTGGTCCCACACTGTACTTACTATTTTACATAGATCATATCACTTAATCCCTACCATTAAGAATTTTAATTTGGCCCATTTTATAAGATTCAGGGAGATTAAGTGACTTGCCCATGGACACGTAGTTCATCAGTGGTGAAATTGGTATTTAAACTCAGTTTCCTTGTGAATTCAGAACCTATGCTTTTAACTAGTACATTATTTGGTATTAATCTATGCTCTAAAAGAGCTCACACTATAGCCGGGAAGGTAAGTATTTGAAATCATGTATTTCCTTATGGTGAATTGAATGTTTGTGTCCCCCTCAAATTCATATATTGAAGCCCTAAGCCCCAATGTAATGGCATTAGGAGATAGGATCTTTGAGAGGTAATTAAGTTTATATAAGGCCGACATCATTAATCATTATTAATCATTAATCATTTGAAATACAAATCAAAACTACAATGAGATAACACATCAAACCTGTGAGGATGAGTATTTTCAAAGTCAAGAGATATCAAGTGTTTGCAAGCATGTGGAGAGAAGGAAACCCTTATGATGGGAATGTAAATTGGTACAGCCTTTCTGGAAAACAGCATGGTAATTCCTCAAACAGCTATCCTTATCTCAAATTTTCAGCCTCTAGAACTTTGAGAAATAAATTTCTGTTTTTTAAGCTGCCCAGTCTTTGGTATTTTGTTATAGCAGCCCCAGATGACTAAGTCACTCCCCTTAACACATTGGAACAGAGTCAGGGGCCTCTCCTGTGCTCAATATTTGTACCTGCCTTGATGGTTTCATAATTGAGAGGCTATTGAACCTCAATGAAGGCTAGCTTGGCATGTCTTAGTTTGGCACATGGTAATTCTACTGAAAACATTCCTGGGATGATGTAGTTCAACTCTAGATTGTATAATTCGGCAAAAGAAAAAAGTACAATGTAGCGAAATTACTTAACCTCTCTGTGCCTTAATTTACTCATTTGGGAATAATAGTACCTCCCTCAGGGTTAGTGTGAAAGATAAATAAATGAATTAATATATGTACAGTACTTAGAACAATAGATGGCAGAGAAAGCCCTGTAGGCTTCTACTACTGGTTTGTTGTTGTTAGTATGTGCAATTTGAAACACTGGAGAGAGGTGGTTTTGCTAATGCCACCAGCGATCCATATGTCTTATGGAAGAGAAGTGCTACCACTCTCTCATACTCAACTGGATACAGTACTTGACACATAACAGGTCCTACAACAATATTGGAGAATGAATTAGTTGTGGAATGATCTCAAACCATCACAGTACTGGAATACCTATGTAGAAAATGTTCAAAAGGTAGAGGTTAGATAACATCTTTCCCTCACGTTAAAAATGAGTGGGTCCCAATAAACACTAACATCCAGCCTATCCCTCCCTTCAGAGCTCCTGAAATCCACTTTCTGGCTCAGTTCTGTGTCAGGGCCCCTCTTTCATGATAGATCATTCTCTGTTCTAGCCTTGATGTACATTTATAAGCAAAGATGACACAGAAATAATTTTGTTCTCTGGCACATGAATGAGAATGATTTTTCTCAGAGTACTTCATGCCTGATTTGTCATTTCCTTTATTAGCCTGTTCAAGAGAGCTGGGCTATGGGATGCTTCATGAAAGCCACATGCATTGTCTTCTCTAAGACACCAGGGAGATTTGATGGTTTTTCTTTTGGTGAGATTCTAAGGAGATGCCCTTCTATTCTTGGATAGATTGCCTGCTAGTACCCCTGGGGTTTGTCATGGTGGCATCCAATCAAAGGACTTTTGTACAGTTGGGAGGAAAACCAATCAATCAAGCATCCTTGCTGGGAGGCCCCTCTGAGACCATCTAGCTGAAATTCCCATCTGAGGGCAGAGACCATATTTGCTTATTTCCTCTTGCATTCCTGGTACATAGTGCTGTGCTTGGCATAGAGTAGATAAGTCATAGACATCTATTGATTAAATGAATATGTTCAAGGGGGAGAATGGAAATACTTCATGTTGGCCTGTTTGGATTTGGCCATTCTCATCTGTACCACAGCAAAGAACGCTTTTTTGTTGTCTTCACCTGCACCCCTAGCATGGCCTATGCAGCTCTCTTCTGTACCTTCATACATCCTTCATTTCCCTCATTACAGCACTTGCTGTACTGTAATGTCTCTCTGTCTTTCTGCCCCCACTGCCATTCCTGCAGTTCTATGTCTTATCTTGTCCACTACTGTCTCCCAGTGCTGAGCTGATGGTTGGTGGTCTAACAATATTAGTAGGATGAATGAGTCTAATGCCTCTTTTGGTGAGCAAGAACAATTACAGTGCTGTACATCCCATTTATATCACAAAAAGGGCTTCTTGTGGACAGACTTCAGAAGAATGCTATATTCATGGGACTGCTGTCAGGGGAATGGTTGGTCATCAAGTTCATTTGGAACATAGGAACAATAATAATAGTGAACTCCCAGGAAGGTTGAAGGGATTCAGTGAGAAGATCCTCTAAAGGGCTATAGCTCATGACCTTTATGGTAGGAGGTAGAATTTTGCTTTGCCCCTCACCCCATCATATGAGCAGGAAGAAGGATGGGGAAGAAGGAAAAATGGCAGTGCCTTGGGAAGCAAGCAAAGATTACCTCTCTTCCCATTTCCTTCCCCTCTCTACTGCCTTTGCTAAGCGAAAAGGAGTGCTAAATGATAGCCATCAACCTTAAGGAACCTGGAAAGCACCACTCCAAATGAGGACCTGCTGAGTGTAGATCTTGGAGGATGAGAACAGTAGAGCACTGAGTCAGGTTCCAGGCAAGCTGGAAAAAAACAGTAACCTGTGGGTTCAAATGCCAGAGACAGAGGAGATGGTGAGGGTCCCAGGACAGGAATTTCCCTTATGATCATAATGAGCTAGATAGATGGGTGCCCACAAAGATTGAGCTTTAGCACTGGCTTTCACAGTTTCAGTATCTGAGAATTTGTTGTAGTATATTTTTGCTGTTAAGTAATAGGGCTTGCAAAGTGGCATTTCTAAGAGCATTAGAATGGAATGATATCACATAATGGCAGTTGTCTTAAACTAACAACCAGAGGGTTCTGGGAAAGGGTGAAATGGAAGGGACGATCATTTCCATTGTTGCAACTGCTTCTCATTCATCCATTTCTTCCAACATTTATTCATTCATCCAAGAAACATTTTAAAAAGCTGTTCATGTAGGTGAACAATTGGCCAATGATCCAGAAACATACTAGTGAACGAGATAGACATGGGAGCTGTCCTGGTGGCATTTACAGTCTAAGGGAAAAAATGAAATCATGTTACAAATATAATATAATTTGAGTTCATGGAGGACATGTGGGAAGAGCTATATTAGCAGGAGAAACTATGCAGGGTCAGAGAAAGGGCCTTTGGAGCTGAGAATGAATGGATGAATAGGCATTAACTAGAAAGGAGTAGAAAGAGGAAAGAAATTATGAGAGACCTTCTCATAGGCAGAGGGAACCAGCATAAAAAGCCAGCATAAAATAAGAATGGGATAAATGCTCAGACAGGGGGAGGAGAAGATACTGTGAGCTTAGCCTAGTCTCCATACAACCTTGAGAGATACACAGGGCAACTATATTATTATCCTTTTGAGTGCAAAAGGAAATGGAGACTCAGATATATTCATGCCTTTAATTCATGTAATGAGTCATTATCAAATACCTACTAGGGTTAAGTCACTGGGTTGGGGCCAGATGAACAGGTTTTGGTATGGTCTCTGTCCTCCAGAAGCTTACTTTCTAGTGGGGAAGTAGAGTGAGTTAGCCTAGGTCACAGTGCTGGTGAGAGGTAGGGCTGAAACTTGAAGTGATCCGACTCTAAGTCCAACGTTCTTTCCACGTTGTCACATTGTGGCTCAGCAAGGAAGAGGCCCTGTCAGTCACATCCATGATGACTTAGCCAGATGAAGCAGCTTAGCTTTTGTTCTAGCAGCTGATGAGGACTTCCTTAACATTTACTGAGCACATTGGGAACCTGGGACCATACAAGGTAAAGTTGAAAGAAAAAGAAAAACAGAATTTGGCCACAGCTCATCTGTGTGACAGCCACAGCTGCTCCTTTTTGAATTATTTCTGTGGGCTGGACAGTTTACACACATCATGTTATATAACCCTAACAAACACCCTGTGAGTGAAGTAGATACTCATACAAATTTGCCTGTTTTACAGATAGGGGTGCTGAAGCTCAGTGGGGTTACACAGCATTGTGAAGCTTGCTCAGTTACTAATTCTGGGTTATAGAACATAAACCTGTGCCATCTGACTCCATAGCCCATGCTCTGAATCACCATGCCACACTGAGTCTCTCTACCAGAGTGGAATGGAGTAGATTACGCTAGCCTAGAGACAAAGGGACAGTCTGGGACAAAGTCCAACAAAGATTGCTCTTCCTGGCAGGACTCCCAGTCATAGTTGTCAAACAGGTGAAAAAGCACAAGATTGGACATAGAAGAACAGATTGACCACATCTGCTAATTTCAGATGTCAAGTGACTGTTGAATCCTGGTTTTCTACCATAGATTTATGAGGCCATAATTTATGAGGCTTTTCTATCCTCCTGGTGTTTTATTTTTTACCCAAGTAATTCAAGCAATGGAACATATACAAGCTGAATTTTAGAGGCCTGCTGGGAGGTCAGATTTACCTCAAACCTTATTGTGTATCTTGATTTACAAAGTCCTTTACATTCATGATTTCATGGGATCCTCACAGCAACCCCAATAGATTCTTCCTATTTTATAGTTGAGGGAATAAGAAGGCTGAGAGAGCCCAAGGTCATGAAGCTAGTAATGGATTAGGAAGCCATTTCTGGGCACCTTTGCTGTTGCACATGGGTGAAGGCACACCTGGCCTTTGGGAAACTTATCACAACTTGCAGTTCTGTTTTTGTGTCAACCACTGAAATGAACCAGTCAGTAAAACATTTGAATTTTCAAAATGTGTGCTGCTTATGCAGGTGTATAATGATGCACACAGATTTCTTTTTCATTACAGATGCAAAACTTTAAAAGTATTGATTGTGTTCATAAACACTGTATCATATATTATAGAAGGCATATAAAAGTACCATGTATTATTTCCTAGGTTTCCTAAAATAAGTAACATATATGGATAGCTTTAGTTTATAGAAGCTACTGGATTGCTGTTCAGATATAGGTTATTGGGGTGAGGGCAGGAGCTTCTGTTCCTTCTGGGGGGCACAACATACCTTCACTGCATTTGGATTTTGTCTGTGTACGTGGGAAGTGTCACTGGATTTTTTTTCTTGCAGTGTCTCATCTCTCATAACTGGCAGGATGGGTAGCTTTCAGCATTTTCACTTTCAAAACAAACATGACTGACTCATATCCCATGTAGATATAATAACTTCAATTGGTTTAGTGAACATTTAAAACCATGAAATGGGAATAAATGAGAAAATCACTGTTTTTTTTTAAGTGAACTTAATGCACTAGAAATGGTGTAGATGAAATAGAGGGGAAGGATGTGAACATTGGGAATATATTCCAGTTGGCTAAAGCTTAGGTGAGAGCATTAAAAATTAAGGAGATATTTATTCACTTATTCAATGAATATTTAATGAGCCAGGCATTGTTCTAAGCACTAAAGGTACAGCAGTAAAGGGAAAAAAAAGACAGAAATTCTTGCCCTTTTAGAGCTGACATTCAAGAGAGGGGAAAAGAGGCAATAAACATAAATAAAACATTTTTATGTCAGATGTTGATAAGTAGTGTGGAGAAAAATAAAGCAAGAAGAGAGATGGGGGTGCTAGAGTGTGTGTCTGGGTGGGAGGCAGAGGGGGCTAGAGAAGGCTAAATTGTGGAAATGACATCGGAATAATGACCTGAAGGATGAAGGGTGGAGGTAATACTGAGTATCTGCACAAAGAGCTCTAGGCAGAAGGAAGAGCATGTGCCGATACCTTGAGATGAAAGCATGTTCAAGGCCAGCAAGGAGATCAGTGAAGCTCGAGTGGAGTAAGCAAGAGAGAATAATAGGAGATGAGCTTAGAGATGGCCAGGAAGCTGGCTGGCCCACAGTAGGAAGCTTTGTTTGCAAGGTATCTGGTGGATGTTCAACTTGTGTAGTTGACACTGTTCGGTGCCTTGCCCATATTCCCTTTACCAGTCGTGTAAATTCGTATTCTTTAGCTGCTGGGTGTGTTGGTTGCTAAGGCTCATAGTTGCCCCTTCCTCTGTAACAGGAACCCTGTTGCCAGAGAGGTTTTGCTTCCTCATCGTTGCGGCCAGCCCATAGCCAATAACTGGTTCAACCCCTTTACCTCAAGGTGGGACTGACCCTGTGGTACAGTTTGTGCCCCACAGCTCCTGATAGGATCGTGTTAAAGCTGGACACTCCACCAGGACTATTCGAGATGAATGTGTTGAAAGCAGAGAGAGCAGGGCTGAGGGGCTTGAACACATGGAATCAGGTTAAAGCTAGACTCCAGTTGAGCACACCACCACCTTGCTTGGTTAGCTCCTTCCCCTGCCCTTTCCTACTTGGTCCTGTTCTCCCCCAAAGAACCTCTGTCTCAGGATCTGCTTCTAGAGAGCAGAAACTAAAACAACCAGCTTTCAGCAACACAAGTTTAGAAAGCTAATATGCTCTATTTTCTCCTCAAATGACGACTTTTGGTTATATTTTATGGAACCAGTCACCCTGGATGCTGAGAGAGATCATTCATGCCAGTCTCTACTACCTTCCCT
>JAPYXV010005380.1:0-10584 GCA_028533065.1 Trachops cirrhosus | reverse complement strand
TGGAAGGAAGAAGAGATAAATTTGGAAAGCAAGGGGGAAGGGTCAACACTAAGGTGAGAGAAAGAGAAGCATAAAGAATCGTTAGATCACAACATAATACAAGTTGAAATATAAAAGCTTACTTAAAGATAATTAAAAGAAAACACACAAAAAACCAACAAACAGCAAAAAAAAAGAAAACACACACACACACACACACACACACACACACACACACACACAAACACATACACATACACCTACTATTGATTTCAGACTGGCCCAACCGGATTTTCCAGCTGGCTTTCGCTCACTGAGGGGTTACTGGAGACAGGTTTTCTCCGTTCCCCTTTTAGGACTCAGTCAGCCTCTGACGTACTATTCTTAGTGCAGGCGGGCGCCTTCTCCCCCAGCTGGTCTGATGTCTCCTGGAAGGGACCCGGGTGTGGGGGCTGGGTACAACTATGTGCGAGCTTGGGAGTTCACCGCAGTGTGCTCCGATGTCCTGCAGAGTGCCTGCCCCTCTTCCGGGTTCACGCTTTCTGGATCCCAAAGGGCACCCACTTGCCCCCAATTCACAGCTTGGGTATCGTAGGTCCTGGGAAGCACCAGTGCCTTTTTATTTTTCAACGCTGTGGTTTTTGAGATTTTCACCAAACCACGCTCTCTCTCCTGCTTGGGGGCGCAGGCATAGAGGCGGTGCCTTTGAATGCAGGGGGTGAGGTGTGCACCTTCACCAGGGCTTTACGTAGGTGCTTACAGACCCTGTGTGGGTGCCTCTTTGGCCTCACTCCTCTCTCTGTGCCGTCTGGTAAACTGGCCTCCCCGGGTGCTGCTCAGTCTTTGTCTGGCCAGGGAGGGAGCGGATGACCGAGCTCTCTCCCGGGAGCCCTGCGGGCCGACCCAGGCACGCTGCGGGGTCTGGAGCTGCAACCCCCCTGGTCCCCTCGCTGATCCACGTAGTCTCCTTACCCTCGGGTTTTTCAGTGTCCTCTGCAATTTTTTGATCTCCTATTGGCGATTATTTTTCCCTGCCTGAGTGTGGGAGATGCAAAATCTGCTCCTTCCTACCACACCGCCATCTTCCAGCTCCCGAAGGCAGATCTTTAAGAGCTCTGAGACTTTAGCTAGCCCTTGCCTGACCTAGTACCTATAAAAGCCAGCCTCGGTTTGCAGAGTGTTTCTTTCTGCACAACCCAGAACCAGGAGAGTAAACCATAAACTGTGAATCGCTGATCATCCAAACAGGTTACCCAGGGCCAGCCAAGGAAGCATCTGTCATAGGCTTGCATCAGAGCCTTTGCATAAATACCTAATACTTAAAAGCAAACATAAAGAAGCAGCCAAAATGGGAAGAGAAAGAAACAGGCCCACTGGTATACAGACCGTGTTAAGAAACTTGATGTTCAACCAACTCTTCATTAGAAACAAACACAAATTTCACACTTTATGCTATTCTATCAATACCAGCTTTAATAAGGAAATGTAAATAAAACATTAGATCAAAATGTAACCATTATTAATGCCCTAACAAGTTTCATACCCAAATATTTATCCTAATATTTATTTACACTTGAACTAAAGCATGAGCTTAAAAATAACTGCATTTCTAATGTTATTCAAGAAATAAGAGTACAGAACTTGTAACTCAGTAGTTCATTTTAGCTGTCATATGGAGATGACACTTAAAAGTAACACTGTCTCTACATTTGACTGTCTACTAACATTCTCAGGGGTAGAACTAACTGGATTTTTAAAAAAATTTGTTGTTCAGTTACAGTTGTCCTGCCTTTCTTCCCATTGCTTATGCCTACCCTGTACCCTGCAGTACCACAGTCAACCCCCACCCCACATTTTCCATGTCCATTAGTTCTCTATTTGTGTTCCTTTGTTTGCCCCTTCTCCTTCTTTCCCATATGATCCCTCTCAACTTTTTCCTCTGGTCATTGTCAGTTTGTTCTTTATTTCCAAATCTCTGGTTCTATGTTTGTTTTGTTGATTATGTTACACTTATAGGTAAGAAAATATGGTATTGTCTTTCACTTCCTGGCTTGTTTTCACTTAGCATAATACTCTCCAGTTCCATTCATGCTCTCACAAAGGGTAGCAGTACCTTTTTTCTTTCTGCTGTGTAGTATCCATTTTGTAAATGTACCACAGTTTCTTTTTAAAGATTTTATTTAGCTAGTTTTAGAGAAGGGAAGGGAGGGAAAGAGGAAGACAAACATAAATGTATGGTTGTCTCTCAACCATCCTCTACTGGAGACCTGGCCCACAACCCAGGCATGTGCCCTGCCTGTGAGTCAAACAGGAGGCACTTTGTTCACAGGCTGTCATTCAATCCACTGAGCCACACCAGCCAGAGGATACTATTATTTTTTATTGTTGTTTAAGTACAGTTGTCTCCATTTTCCCCCTACCTCTCCCCTCACCCCACCAATACCCTCCTTCCACCCTAATTCTACCACCCTCTGGCTTTGTCCATGTGTCCTTCATGCCTGTTCCTTGATGGACCTTCCCCTGTTTTTCCTCCATTATCCGTCTCCCTCTTTCCCTCTGGTTACTGTCAGTTTGTTCTTTAATTCAATGTTAATGGTTATATTTTGCTTGCATGTTTGTTTTGTTGATTAGGTTCCACTTATAAGTGAGATTATATGGTATTTGAATTGCACTGCCTGACTTATTTCACTTAGCATAATGCTGTCCAGATCCATCCATGCTGTTGTGAAGGGTAGGAGTTCCTTCTTTCTTTCTGTTGTGTAGTGTTCCATTGTGTAAATGTACCACAGTTTTTTGATCCACTCATCTACTGATGGGCACTTAGGTTGCTTCCAGCACTTGGCTATTGTAAATCATGCTGCTATGAACATTGAGATGCATAAGTATTATTAAAATGGTGTTTCAGGATTCTTAGGGAGTAATCCCAGTAGTGGAATTGCTGGGTCAAAAGGCATTTCAATTTTCAGTTTTCTGAGAAAATTCCATACTGTTTTCCAAAGTGGCTGCACCAGTGTGCATTCCCACCAGCATTTTACTAGGGTTCTCTTTTCTCCACAGCCTTGCTGGCACATGTTTGTTGTTTTGGTTATGATAGCCATCCTCACTGGCATGAAGTGGTATTTCGTTTTATTTTCAATTTGCATCTTTCTGATGGCTAGTGATATTGAGCAACCTTTCATATGTCTCTGGGCACTCTGTATGTCCTCCTTGGGGAATTGTCTGTCCAGGCCCTTTGCCCATTTTTTAATTGTTTTTTTTTTTTTTGTCTTCCTGAGTGGAGTCATGTAAGTTCTCTACATATTTTGGAGATCAAACCCTTGACTGAGGTAGCATTGGCAAATATATATTTCCTATACATTTGGTTCCCTTTTTATTTTGCTGATGTTTTCTTGATCCATGCAGAATCTTTTTATTTTGATGAAGTCCCATTTTTTTCATTCTTTCCTTTATATATCTTGTCCTATGGCATGTATCAGTGAAAATATTGCTGCATGGGTTATCTGAAATTTTCCCACTTATGTTTTTCTCTAGGACTTTTATGGTGTCACAACTTATATTTAAGTCTTTTATCCATGTTGATTTCATTTTTATGTGCAGTGTAAGTTGGTGATCTACTTTTGTTTTTTGCATGTACTTGTCCAGATATCCCAACACCACTTATTAAAGAAGTTATTGTTGCTCCATTTTATTCTCCTGTCCCCTTTTTTGAATATTAATTGACCATAGAGACTTGGGTTTATATCTGCTCTCTCTATTCTGATCCATTGACCTATGTTTCTGTTCTTATGCCAGTGTCAGACTCTTTTGTTTACAGTGGTCTTGTAATATAGTTTAATGTTAGGTATTGTGATCCCTCCTATTTTATTCATCTTTATCAAAATTGCTGTGGCTATTTGGGGTTGTTTATGGTTCCATATAAATTTTTGAAGTATTTGTTCTATATCTGTGAAATATGTCATTGCTATTTTAATAGAGATTGCATTGAATCTATAAATTGCTTTGGGTAGTATGGACATTTGCATAATATTCTTCCAATGCATGAACACAGTATATGCTTCCATTTATATGTGTCTTTCTTAATTTTTTTCTTCAGTGTTATATAGTTTTCTGAGTAAAGTTCTTTTACTTCTTTGGTTAGGTTTATTCCTAGGTATTTTATTTTACTTGTTACTATAGGAAATAGGATTTTTTCCCCTGATTTTTGTTTCTTATGTTTCATTGGTGGTGTACAAAAATGCCTTCAATTTCTGAATATTGACTTTGAATCTCACTGTTTTGCCAAATTCCATTATTAGGTTAAGAATTTTTTTTTGGTGGAGTCTATAGGATTTTCTATGTACATTCTTATGTCATGTGCAAATAATGACAGTTTTACTTCCTCCTTTCCAATTTGGATGTCTTTTATTTCTTGTTCTTGTCTCATCACTGTGACTAGGACTTCCAATGCTATGTGGAATAGAAGTGGTGAAAGCAGACATCCTTCCTGGCTGGTGTGGCTCAATGGATTCAGCGCTGGCCTGTGAACCACAGGGTCACTGTTTTATTTCCCAGTCATGGCACATGCCTGAGTTCTGGGCCAGGTCCCCAGTAGGGGCCACTCAAGAGGCAACCACACATTGATGTTTCTCTCTCTTTTTCTCTGTCTAAAAACAAATGAATGAAATATTGAAAAATAGAATGCAGAAATTATTGTCTTTTTCCAGGTATTACTGGGAAAGATTTTAGTGATTGTCCATTGTGTATGGTGTTGGCTGTAGGTTTCTTATAGATGGCCTTTATTCTGATGGGGTTTGTTGCCTCTACTCCCACTTTGCTGAGTGTTTTTATCATAAATGAGTGCTCTATCTTATCAAGTGCTTTTTCCTCATCTATTGTTATGATCATGAAATTTTTGTCTTACCTTCTGTTTATGTGGTGTATTACATATATTGATTTGAGAATATTGTACCATCCTTGCATCCCTGGCATGAATCCCACCTGATCATAGTATATGGCCTTTTTAATGTATTGCTGGATGCAGTTTGCCAATATTTTGTTGAGGATTTTAGCATCAATGTTCATCAGGGATATTGACCTGTAGTTTTCTTTCTTCATTGTGTGTTTACCTAGTTTTGGGTTTACAATGATGCTGGTTTATAAAAAGAGTTTGAGAGTCTTCACACCTTTTGCATTTTTTTTTTGCAATAGTCTGAGAAGGATAGGGGTTAGCTCTTCCTTAAATGTTTTGTTAAATTCCATTGTGAAACTCTTTGGTCCAGGGCTTTTGTCTGCTGAAAGTATTTGATTACTGCTTCAATTTCACCAGCTGTTGTTGCTCTCCTCAGGCTTTCTGGTTCTACTTCATTCAGTTCAGGGAAATTATATTTTTCTAGAAATTTGTCCATTTCACCCAGGTTTTCAACTTTCTTGGCATGTAGTTGTTCATAGTAATTTCTCACAATCATTTGTATCAGTGTGGTATCAGTTGCAACCTCTTCTCTTTCATTTCTGATTTTATTTATTTGCATCCTCTCACTTTTTTTCTTGATGAGTTTTCTTAAAGGCTTGTCAATTTTGCTTATATTTTCAAAGATCCATGTGGGGAACTCCTACCAACAGAGCTCTCCCAGCCACCTCAGATAAGAATAAAAAGTTGTCCTTGACACAATCTTGTTGCTCCAGGGGGAAAGCAGGTGGTGATTCCCTCTAGTAGAGAATGTATTGAGCCCTTCTCTGACATGGCTTTTATTAGGATTAGGAAGTGCAGGGGGATACAGCACATGTGCATAGCTTATCAGTCAATGTCCAAAAGGCTACAGTTATAAAAAACTGACACTACCTATAGATAACAATTAAAGAAACCCAGAAATCTTTTCAGGTTGGGGCCTGCAAGATATGCAGATGTCAGATGATTCAAAGGAATATATCATGAAGTAGGGAGTTTCACTCCTTATGCCTTGAACGCAAACATTTGGGTTATAACAACAGGGCTTATTGCTGGGCAGAGCAGGCTTCAAAGGACATAATGTACATCTCAGGCCTGATTCCCAAGGGAACCCTTGGTGTTAGAGTTGGGTCATGTCTGTCACCTGCATTTTTACCTGGTTTTCCAGGGAGACTTTCCAGCCCCTTTCACAGCTTGCTCTCACAAGGACACAATCTCTGCAACTACACAGAGTAGTCCCCAACAGATTCAGCTTCTGGAGCTGTTGATCCTTTGAATTGTTCTTTTCATTCTATGTCATTTAATTCTGCTCTGATCATGGTTAGTTCCTTCCTTCTACTTGCACTGGTCTTTGCTTGTCGTTTTTCCTCCAGTTCTTGTAGGGGTAGGCTTATTTTGTTTATTTGAAATGTTTCTATCTTTTTTAGGTAGACCTGTATCGCTATGAACTTCCCTGTCAGGACTATCTTCACTGTATCCCATAAGTTCTGGACTGTTGTGTGTTCATTTGCATTTGTTTCCAGAAACTTTTTGATTTCTTCCTTGATTTCATTATTAACATATTCATCATTTAATAGTCTACTTTTCAATCTCGATGAATTTAAGTGTTTTTGAATTTTTCCTTGAGATTGGTTTCTTGTTCAGGCCCTTATAGTCTGAGAAAATGCTTGTTGTGATTTCAGTTTTTATGGAATTGTTCAAGATTGTTTTGTGTCCTGTCATAGGCTCTATTTTTGAAAATGTTCCATGTGCATATGAAAATAATATCTATTTTGCTTCTCAGGATGAAACTTATATATATATATATAAAGTTCATTTGATCTAGAGCATTGTGCAATGCTGCAATATCCTTGTTGATATGTTGTTTGGAAGATCTATCCTATTTTGACAGTAGGGTATTGAAATCCCCTACTATAATTGTGTTGCTGTCACTGTCTTTCTTGAAGTCCTCCAAGATTTTCCTTATATGTTTCAGTGCTCCTCCATTCTGTACATATGTGTTTATAATGTTTATGTCTTCTCGATGGATTCTTCCCTTGAGTATTATGAAGTGTCCTTCTCTGGCTCTTTTTATGGACTTTGTTTTGAAGTCTATTTTGTCTTATATAGGTATTGCTACCCTGGCTTTTTATTCCTGTCCATTTGCTTGGAATACTTTTTTCCAACCATTCCCTTTCAGTCTGTGTAGGTCTTTTGTTCTGAGGTGGGTCTCTTGTAGGCAGCATATGTGTGGGTCATGTTTTCTTATCCATTCAGCTACCCTGTCTTTTGATTAGAGGATTTAATCCATTAACATTTAAAGTTATTATTGATAGGTACTTATTCATTTCCATTTTACTTCCTTTGTACCTGTGTTCCTCTCTCACACTCTTTTTCTTCCTCTTCTTAAAGCAGTTCCATTAGCACTTCTGGCAGTGCTGATTTGGTGGAGATGTATTCTCTCAGCCTACTTTTGTCTGGGAAACTCCTTATTTCACTTTCCAATTTGATTGAGAGCCTTGCTGGGTAGAGTGGTCTTGGTTGCAGCCCTTTGCTTTTCATTACTTGGAATATTTCTTGCCATTCCTATCTGGCTTGTAATGTTTCTGTTGAGAAATTAACTGCTAGCTTTATAGGAATCCTTTGTATGTTACTTCTTGTTTTTTTCCCTTGCTGCTTTTAAGATTCTCTCATTTTCTTTAAAACTTGGCATTTTAATTATGATGTTTCTTGGAATAGGCCTCTTTGGGTTCATCTTGATTGATACTCTCTGTGCTTCCTGAACCTACATGGCTTTTCCTCTCTCCAGGTTCAGGAAGTTTTCTTCTATTATTTTTTTCAAATAGGGTTTGTATCCCTTTCTCCTTTTCTTCTCCTTCTGGTATTCCTATGATTCAAATGTTGTTTTGTTTCATTTGTCTTGAAGTTCCTTTAAGCTATCTTCATATTTTTGGAGTCTTTTTTCATGCAACTGCTCTACCTAGGTATTTCTTTCTACCTTGTCATCCAGCTCACTAATTTGGTCTGCTTCCACTAGTCTGCTTGTAATTCCTTCTAGTGTATTTTTTTAAACTTTTTTATTGTTGTTCATGTAGGGTTGTTTCCATTTTCCCCCACCACTCTCTCCCATCCCAGCCATCCCCTTGATTCCCACCCTTGATTCTACCTGTCTTTGCTTTTGCCCGTGTGTCCTTTCTGGATGGTCCTGAAAACTCTTCCCCCTTTCACCCCATTATCCCCTCCCACCTACCCTCTAGTTACTGTCAGTTTGTTGTTAATCTCAGTGTCTCTGGTTATATTTTATTTCAGATATTGTATTCTTCATTTCTTGCTGGTTCTTGTTTCAGTTTCAATTTCCTTTTGCATACTGTTTCAAACATGCAAGTGGGTTTTGCTTGTATTCTCAGATGTTGCAGGGATAGGGGGGTTGGGCTGGGTTGTTTTCTTTTCCCGTGGCCCCGTGAGGATGTGGGCTCAGTGTTGGCTACAATATTCACAGGTCCACAGTTTCCAGCCCACTCCCTCAGAGCACTGTGTGAACCCCCACTGTCCACTCTGTGCATTTGCCCCAGACCAGCACCTATAATCCACCTCGTTGTGCAACCTTTTGATTAATCCATGAGGTGCACTGAGTGGAAGCAAATCATATCCCTTCTCCTCCCTTGTTTTTGTCCTGGGTGCCTTATGCACACAAAGTCCCTTCAAGTTAACTCAGCTCCCCTATTGGATTAAGTCTTTCTGGGGTCTATTACCTCTCTGAGCCCCTGCTGCCCTCCTCTGATAAACCTGTGAGGCACCCTGAGTGGGAGCAAATTGTACCCCTCCTTGCTTGTCCAGCTGCTATGTGTGAGAGGTCCTTGCACAGTGGCTGAGATACTCTTTGGAGTAAGATCCCCTTGGGTGCAGCCAGCTGTTCCTAACAAGTGTCCAGCTTTCCACACAGACCAACTCTGACCAGTCCAGAGACTATCTGGGTCATGGCCAGTCATGACCCATCTCTTCTCCCATCTCTAGGTGTTGCCTGGCTCCCCAATTTCTCTGGTACTGTTCAAGCTGGTGACCACCACCCTATCCCCAGCTGGCGTACACCACCAGCTGACTGTCTCTTATTGCATCTTTATCTGCCCCAGTAACTTTAAGGGTCCTAGTCTCCCCTTGCATCTTTATCTGCCCCAGTAACTTTAAGGGTCTTGGTCTCTCCTTGCACTCCCCTCTCTGGGAAGGGAATGAACTGCTTAGTTACAATCACTGACCCAGCTCTTTTCCAATTCTTCTGCTGCAGCCATAGTCTCTGGCACAGAGCCCAGGGACCTTCTTGTTGGCCTACAAAATCTCCTTACCATCTCCTTACCATCAGTTCCCCTGAAACTTTCGTCATTCAAACTTTGTATCAGCTGGGATTTTGTTGGCTGTTACCTCTGTTCTTTGGAAGATTGGCTAGGTGTCCCAATATACCTCAGCTCTTATATACCTCACCTCCATCTTTCTAAGCCATGTGGTTTTTATCCTTTATTTGTTTATTTGATAAATCATTTATTGATTTGAAATTGTTGTGCTCACCTTGCATTCCCAGTATAAATTTCACTTGACCAAGATTATGACTTCTTTGATGCATTGTTGTATTGGGTTTGCTAATATTTTTTTGAGGATTTTAGCAGCTATGTTCATCAGGTATATTGGCCTATAATTTTTGTTCTTTTGTAAAAAGTATATTTTATTGATTATGCTATTATAGTTGTCCCAATTTGCTATGCCCCCTCTGCCTAGTACACCCCCTTCCCTCCAGAAATCCCTCCCTTAGATCATACCTTTGGGTCATGTATGTAAGTTTTTGGCTACTCCATTTCCTATGCTATTCTTAATATCACTCTATTTTTTCCTACCAATTGTGCTTCTTAATCCCTGTACTATTTCCCCCATTCTCACCTTCCCCCCACCCAGATGAAAATCCTGCAAATGATCTCCACACCTATGACTTTGTTCCTATTCTGCTTGTTTGCTTAGTATTTTTTTTTAGATTCAGTTGTTGATAGTTGTGAATTTGTTGTCTTTTTAATGTTCATAATTTTGATCTTCTTTTTCTTAAATAAGTACCTTTAACATTTCCTTTAATAATGGCTTGGTGATGATGAACTCCTTTAAGTTTACCTTGTCTGGGAAGCACTTTATTTGCCTTTCCATTCTAAGTGACAGCTTTGCTGGATGAAGTAATCTAGGTTATACATCCTTGTTTTTCATTATTTCAAATGCTCTTGCTAGTTCCTTCTTGCCTGCAAAGTTTCTTTTGAGAAATCAGCTAATGAAACTTGCCTGTAGGTAACTGTCTGCTTTTCTCTTGCTGCTTTTAAGATTCTCTCTTTATCTTTAACCTTTAGCATTTTAATTATGATGTGTCTTGATGTGGTCCTCTTTGGGTCTTTTTTGGGACTCTAATCTTCCCAGAAATGGTTGTCTATTTCTTTGCCAAATTAGGGATGTTCCCTTTCATTGTTTTTTTTTAATTTTTTTTAAATTTTTTATTTTAGATTATTCAGTACAGTTTCTATCCTATATTCCCATTCCAACCCACCCACCCATCCCTCCCATTTCCAACGCCCCTAGTTTTGTCCATGTGTCCTCTATATTTCTTCCTGTAAACCCTTCCCTAATTCCCTGAAATTCCCTCCCCTCTCCCCTCTGGTCACTGATTACCTGTCCTCTAT
>JAPYXV010005379.1:0-10584 GCA_028533065.1 Trachops cirrhosus | reverse complement strand
GAAAGACAAATACCATATGATCTTGCCTTTAACAGGAACCTAAACAACAAAACAAAGAAACAAGTAAAATATAACAAAAGACACTGAAATAGAGGACAGGTAGTCAGTGACCAGAGGGGAGAGGGGAGGGAATTTCAGGGGAGAAGGGAAGGGTTTACAGGAACAAATACAGAGGACACATGGACAAACCTAGGGGGGTTGGAAAGGGGAGGGAGGGGAGGAATGGGTGAGCGGACTGGAATGGGAATAAAGGATAGAAACTGTACTGAATAAACTAAAATAAAAAAATTAAATTAAAAAAATAATAAAAGATGAAAAGACGTGCTGTTGCCTTAGACATCAGGGACATGTACATTTAATCCAATGAGATACATTTTAAAATCCATCATTTTGAAAATAAAATAAAATAAAAATCTATCTGTTTGCCATAATTTTGCAAAGTCTGACTAAATTAATTCAGGAATATAGAACAATAAATAAAATTTTTAGTACCACTGAGAATGAAAACTGAAATAACAACTTTGAAAAATAACTTGATAGTATCTTGCCACTTACAACATAAACACATATTATTACCCAGGAATTATCCCTAAGAAGGGTTTGCAAAAATGCATCAAGAAACATGTGAGCATGTTCAGAGTAAACTTGTTTGTACTAAATAATGGCAACAATCCAATTGCCTGTCAACATTAGAAAATGTAATTAAATTGAGACATATAGTTAATACTATACATATCAACATGCATGAATTTAAAAAGCACCACTTGAAGTCAAAAAAAGTATATATAGTATGGTCCTATTTATGTCCATTTCAAAAACATGACACAAGTCCGGGATGCTGCTAAATACCCTACAAGGCCCAGGACAGCCCCCACCAGAAAAAAAAATTTCCAACAAAATGTCAATAGTACTGAGATTGAGATGTCTTCTTTAAAGAAAAGTTAAAGCATGATTAATACAAATTTCAGAACAAAATTTTATGTAAAGAAACAATTACATATATAACTAATTGTTTTCTTAATTTTTCCTTTTACTGATACTGCCTATTATAATGTTGCTAGATTTAGGGTTTTCCACCAAGTTTGATTATGTTAATATATTGCATTGAAATATTATTTACATTGATCACTGAATTTTTGATGCCACCTCAAATTTTGAGTCTAAAAAATATGACATTGCTTCACATTACTCCAGCTCTGGGGAGGGCTGCAGATAGAAGGGAGAGTACATAGAAGTAAATAAATTTCAAGCTTCACAAAATACTGATATTCTATGTCTTATACTGAGTCATAGGTATAGGAATGTTTGTTTAATTATTTTTCTTTGATCTGTGCATATAGCTCATATACAGTTTTTATGAATGTTAAACACAAAAAAATTTAAAATATTAATTATGGTTAAATAATATGCTATAAATATAAATCTTTATTATTGACTTTCTCCAACTGGGGTTTATTAATTCCTGAATCCTTGAAAGCAGTGAATTGACATGCAAATTTGATATTTCTATCTCTTATTCTATTTCATGATAAAATTCTGCAATTGCCTTGTTCATTAGAGGGATGGAAGTCTTTCATTCATTCAATTTCTGACTTCCATTGGGATGTTCACTTCAGCTATAGCTTTGCATTCTTTCCCCCACTAGGTACAGAGTAAAAATCAAGGACACATTCACACCATGGTTATTTCTTTTTTATTGTTAATGGCCATGCAATTGTAATATTACAATTTGGAAAATAACTTTCATAGCATAGGGTAGCCTTTTCTATCTCATTTACTTGACTGTCTTGTTTCTTATTTCTATTACCTATTATTTCTGTTATCCAGTGGCATTGAAAGAATTTTTATTACTGAACTGGCTTTCCAAAAGATTTTTCTTTGCTTTATTCCAAATGCCAATACAAATTGTATTTGTTTTTTGAAATAAAATTATATGGGTCAGATGTGTTATACTCTGCTATTGGCATGTCTGATGTTCACATTGTATTTTATTATTCTCTTCCAGGCCAACATATACATGCACATACACAAGTGAGCACACATGCACACACATGAACTCCACAAAGGTTAGCTTCTAGATTGGAAAACAAATTAGAAAATCACACCAACCTCATTTTCTAAACTTAAAAGCAGGTGAATGAAAGTTGTGTGAGACCCCCAAAGCAGAGGACCTGGAAAAGGGGTATAAACATAAGGCAAGTGTATTTCTGCTAACATTTTTCCAGCACAGCAAACATTGTTAATTAGTCGCAGCTCCCTACATTTAACCATGAAAATGCATCAAAATACTTCTGAAAAAAGCAAAGTAGGTGGTCACTACCAATTCATCTGGGTTAGGGCCTGCCAGAGCCAAGCTGCCTTCTCTGGCCGATGAGAAAAATGGCAATTTTATTAAACTAAATGCCCTTAATCCCATGTCAGATCAAGTTAAAGCTTCATAGTAGTCATCATGTAAGAAATCATATTGATTATAGAAAATGACATCTTATATGTTAGGTCAGTGGAGTTAGCCAACACAGGCCTCCACTTAGGAAGGGGATGCAAGGGAAATATAGATGGTAGAAATGCTATAAATAAGAAAGTAGAACAGCTTAAAGAGCTTTCAAGATGCTTCATTGGCTCTTGGATTTATTTATTTATTTATTTATTTATTTATTTATTTATTTATTTATATTTTTTAGCAGAAATGGTTCCCCAGCAGCAGTCATATGGTTTGAAAAGCCATCTCTTTCCCTGAATGTTCATGTTTATAAGGTTTATTATATGGCCACATCAGGATGTATCAATTCTGTGGGGGGGGTTTTGTTATTTTTAAGTTTCAAATTAAATATAAGTTCAGCGATTGAGGTGTTATTAAGGAGCTTCTATTGTGGCCAGAAATGATTTTTATTCATTATACAAGAAAGAAAACAGGGAGTTGGTGCTTCTGAAAGTAGCTTTTGCATACCTTTGACAGTCTTCTTCCAGATAGGGTGTTTATAAAGCAGATTTTTAAAAATATTAACAATGTAATAGATTTGTAAAGTAAGTAACCAAGGAAGCAAGCAAACAAAAAAATCCCAAGCAATAACCTTTGAACCTCTGTCTTCTCTGAACTTCCTTACCTTACCTGTACCTAGTCTTCTCTTAATACTAATCAAGAAGTTTGAAATAAATAGTTCAGATACTTTTATTTTTAAAATTCTGGTTGTGTAATAAAGATTTTAAAATGTGATATGTGTCTTGGGGAAGCAGTTACTTTTTCACTTTTAAATTTCAAGGTTTTATATTTTTTTAATTAGGCAATGAATTTTATAAATTTTATTCAATAGAAATGCTATGTTCTAAGTGTTTTTTGTAAACGAAGTCAATCACTTTTAGAGATATGTTATATACAACTTTGCATTAAAGTGAATCACTAGAATATTTTAGTCTGAATCTATTCACAAAATGATTAGAGAGCATAATCTACCTACATGCATACAGAAGTGGCTAGAATGATGATTGTGGTACAAATGCACTGTTTGTTTATGGATAGGGATTCTTAGGTATTTATGAGATGTTTTCCTGTTATTTTCTGTGTTTCTGGAATTATTTATAATAGCCACATATTTATTATAAAAACAATGAAGTTATTCATATGAAGCAAAATAAAATACAATGTGTTAAGAAATAAATCTTAAAGTTAAACCATATAGTAATAATACTGCATTTGACATAGTTAACCTTATACAAAGAGAAGATTAAAAATAAAACAAAAAATATCACTGCATTTTATTTTCCCACTAGCCTTGTGCCAAATATCAAACTGGGGCACCACATGAAAGATTAAAGCTCAAGTTAAAATCTGTACCAGAAGATGAACTTAATCAAAGTCGTTCCAAACAATGATATCTTAGAAAGAGTGAAGAGAGGTTCAGTAGGCATCTTCACTAATCTCTCATGTAGGAAAATAAAAATGGACTGAAGTATAAGAAAACTTGATCTATGACTTCTTGGTCTAAATGAATTCTGCAATAACTAAAACTCTAAATATTGTCTAAAGATTTATAACTGAGGTAATTTAAGGAAAAAAGTTATTTCAAATAGTTTATCTTTAATTTTATAGCATATTTCCTAAACATTATATGCACATATTTCTCCATGCTTTCTCTTATAGGAATGGTCCTCAGATATGAGTCTGTCTGAAATCCTTTTTTCTGATGAGTTGTGGGAACTAATTTGTATTTATGCTGAAATCACTGGCATTAAATGAGTTTACCCCCTTCTGATTTCTCTGCTAGCAAAGAAATATCATTTAAATTCTAGGAGGAAGGAGAGGCATATTAGTCTAGAGTTAACTCCTTCAGGGAGTTGTATAACAAGCTTTTAGAAAATGTTTCCCTGAATTGGTTCTGTATTTCTTATTAATGAGATTAATTTTTCAAAAAACTTTAATTTAAAAAATTAACCCTCTAGTTTTTTCATATATAAAACACAAATAATTCCAAATCTCTACCTAGTCATATTTTAATGTCCTTACTATATGGTTTAGAGACAAACTCTTGCTAAATTGACATTTAAAAAATTACATTTATTTTACCCTTTGTGGCTAATGAATATCAGTCATACAGGAGTGATTAAATGGTGAGTAAAACCAGAATGCTCTTTTCATTAAAAAACAAAAAAATCATTTCAATATGGCAATCTGGATATACAATCTGGAGAAAGTTATGTCCTATGAATGAGGTAGGCACTACTCCTCAGGGATCTACTTAGAATTAACATACATTTATTTATTTTACAGTTTACTGGATCTTCACAGATGATTTAAATATACCTTATTATGAAGATCATGATAGCAAACCAAATTAAGATATCACAGAAGTCCTTCTTGTTAAGTTACTGATAGTTTTCTCAAGATACAAACTCCTCCAAAAACATTTACAAACTGCACCTTGTTTTCCCATTTCCTGGCTTTTTCCACCCTACCTGCCCTCACAACTGAGCTTCTCTATCACCGTTATAGTTCCTTGGGGAAAAAACACTTAATGTCTTTTCTTATGCATCTCAGATACCAGATTCAAAGTATCTTGAGAAGAGGAACAGTGTTCATCAGTTTGAATCCTTAAATTTAACATAAGGCAGGTCACATAGTAAGCACTGAATCAATGTTTCTGGAATAACTGAATATATGAATAAAATTGATTTAATCAATCAAAGTATATTTGGTTGCTTCTAGAACTCAAATGACCAAGAATGGTCCAATAACTTCCTGGTAGCCAAGGGCAGCTCCATCACTCAAAAGCTATCCTTTGTCAGCAGCAAAGCAGCCATTGGTAACAGCCTTGTATTTTAGTAGGGGATTAGCCCATGGCAGAAAATTCTAAGGCTTGAAGGCCATATTTTAATAGTCTAGAGGTTCATCTTTCCACTTTCTCAACTATGTCACTATTCAAGATTGGATGAGACGTGCACTGCTTCTAAACTGCAGTGTTCAAAATGAGACTCCAACAGCCAATGAATGGAAGAACTGTGATACTTTTATTATGCTGGGATTTGAAACACAAATCAATGTATTGTCTAAAAACACAATGTTGAAAAAATGTTTTCAAAAAAATTTAAAAAGATTTTTCTTAAAAAAATAAAAAATATGCATAAAAAAGACAAAATATGCAAGAGTAATATTTTTCATTTCAAAAGAATAAAGAAATATACAGAACTGTTCAACAAAATTAATTTTTAAATATTTGGTAAAGTTGGGTTTAGTATAAAGTTTAAGTACAGTAAAGTTTAAAGTTTAGTATTTTAAAGTTGGGTTTTCATTTTAGAAGTCTAAACAGTCTCCAAATTATTCATATACTAAAATCTTTTTTTTCTGGGTACGTCATTTAGCATACATGTATTTATTCTAAATGGGGCTATTTGATACAATCCACTCAACTCTAGATTATTCATAAACTAATTAATATTGTTTGAATTTTTCATGTCTTGGATTTCTTTTCCTGCTCCATTTAGACACCTTAGTTAAGAGCCTACAAATTCATTACAGCTTTACTGCAAATCATATTGGCAATAATTAATTTTAAAATATTAAATTTGAGTCTTCTGCCAGCATTTTTATTTTCCTTGAGCTTTGATGGAACTATATGGTGAAACTATGCACAAAAATGAGAAGGTCTGGATAAGTATGGATTACATCTATTTATACATTCCAGGTCCACCAGGAATTCACAGGATATTTGATTCAATAAATGTCTTGGATAATTACTACTGAAAATACCTAAAAATTGAAAACAAGGCAAAAGCTTTTAAGAGTACAAATTCAATTACTCTTTTCATAAATTACATTTATTGAAAAGCATTTAGATTATTTGTGAAGTATCATAAATAATTCCCATAATTATGAAAACATATCATATAAAACAAAAATTCCCAATGGTTCTTAAGGAATTGTCAATAGAAATATATGGAGATAAGCTGCAGGGCATTTCATCTCTATTTGATCTTCATTTCTTTAATCTTTATTTAGATAGAAAAGCTCTTCTTTATAAACTGGAATGTTTACTTTTCATATTATCATAAAGTGTTTTGGATGAACAAAGTATGAACAATTAATATTTTTGTTGGGGTTTGAATAGATAACATAGTACTTTCATACACTCCACACACCTAATATTACATATTACAGGCTGCCATAGTAACTGGCACATTGTAAAAAGTATATATATATTACATGTTATATAATTATGCTACATATACACTATTAATACACAGATCATACTTATGTGAATGCATGTTTATTTTTTTGTTTCCTTCTTTTCCTTATTCATTTTCCTAATGTGGCTTCTTTCTTTCAAGTCTATTTCTTCTTCTTTTTTATTTTTATTTTATTTTTAAAGATTTATTAATTTATACTTGGAGAGGTGGAATGGAGGGACAAAGAGAGCAAGAAAAACATCAGTGTGTGGTTGCCTCTCATGTGCCCCCCCACATGCCAACTGGGGACTTAGCCCACAACCCACGCATGTGCCCTAGACTGGAAATCAAGCCAGGACCCTTTGGTTTGCAGGCTGGCACTCAATCCACTGAGCCACATCAGCCAGGGCTATTTTTATTTTTTTATTTAATCTCTTGTATTTTTTCCATTACCATTTAGTCCCCTTATACCCCCTCTCTCCAGCAATCACTACACTATTGTCCATGTCCATGAGTCCTTTTCTTTTTTGCTCAATTCCTTTATCCCTTATCCTGCCCCCTCCCCACTAGCTGTCATCTGTCTCCGTCTATGAGTCTGTCCCCATTTCCCTTGTTAGGTTGGTTTGTTCATTAGATTTCACATATGAGATATGGTATTTGTCTTTCTCTGACTGACTTATGTCACTTAGCATACTGTTCTCCAGGTCCATCCATATAGTTGCAAAGGGTAAAATTTTCTTCGTTTTTATGGCCAAGTACAATTCCATTGTGTTAATGTCCCATAGTCATTTTATCCACTCATCTATTGATGGATACTTGGGCTGCTCCCATATCTTGGTGAGTGTAAATAATGCTGCAATGAATATAAGGGTGCTTATGTTCTTTTGAATTAGTTTTTTTTGATTTCTTTGGACATATTTCCAGAAGTAGAATCCCTGGGTCAAAAGGCAGAAACATTTTTTAACTTTTTGAGGTATTACCATACTGCTTTCCACAGTGGCTACACCAGTCTGCATTGCCACCAACAGTGTAAAAGGGTTCCCCTTACTCCACAACCTCTCATTTTCTCTTTGTTAAATGCCCTTTTCCTGTTTCCCATTCCCCTTTTTCTTTTTGAGTCCATATCCTGGCACTAAACTAATACCCAATTGAAAATTATAATCACCTGGTATTCTTCAATTGAATGTCTTGGTTATTATAGTAGTTAATCCACTTTATTCCTTAAAACAATAAAAAATCTAGATACTATAAGCAAAAGCAAATTACAATTTATTTTTAATAATAATCAGTTCCTATGTTCTTGAAAATTCTGGAAAGAGCTAAAAGCACAGAAACAAGCAATTTAATCTATCCACACTAGTCTTAATCATAGTAAATACACACTGATTTAGATTTTACAATGGCTTTGTGTAGACCAGAAATTTCTTATTGCAGAACTTATTAGCATATGGCTAATAATATTATTTTCATTTGAATGTTAATATAGATTAAATCATATCTTCTGAAGCAGAGCAAGTAAAAGTGGCAAAATACTCATAAAACAGTAAGTCTATAATGTTGCTTTCAATGATCTCTTGGGAATAATAAAACCAATAAAATATTAAGAAGAATAATCTCATACCTCATTCTATTTGTTGAATGCTCACATTATATCAAGCACTACATTACCCCATTTACAAAAGTCCTCTGAGGTAGATATAACAGATAAGTTGTTTAAATAAAGAGTTTCCACAATGTGTATACAGTTATATGGATTATGAGAGTTAGAGGACAGATCCATACCGATGTCTGATTAATTCCAGAATTTAGTTGCAAATAAGAGAAAGGTTCAAATTTTAAAATTCTATAAAGCAATATGATTTAGATTATCTTATGATTTTCTCTACTACAACATTCATCGAATAATCAAAATTGTGCCATACCTGTCCATCTGTGGTATTTTAAAATCTCAAGTTATTTAATCATTTTTTCATACATTGTGAATGTTTTCTTTTTAGAAGCAATGCTGTAACTATTCTGTAGCATGGATCATAATAGAAAGTTACAAAAATTTTAACTTCAAGCTTGTATTTTTATTTTCAAAACAGATTAATTGAATCATATATAACTGAATTTTAATAATAGTGTATAATGAATAGACATTTTACAGAACTTCCTTTGAAAAAATAATTTGATTTTATAGTTGCCATGATTACACATTTCAAGTATACTAATACAGCAAAACAAGCTACTTTATACAGGTCTAAAGTGCTGACTACCATAATTTGTTTCCCAGGTTTAATGAAGGTAGCTTTCCTAAGCATCATAAAAGAGGTGTATTAATTAGTAGTCCACTTCTAATGACTATCTTAAGAGATATAAACTAATGACTAGTGAGCTTGTGTTTCTGGTATAAGGGCTAGGTGAAATTTATAGTGCTAAAGACTGGGCACTGCTTTTGCTGGCTACAGTATGAAGCTGGAGAAGAATGAACAAACCATGGACAGTGATTGTTGTAACATCAACCTGCCCATTTGGTTGTTTTCACTGTGATCTGATTCAATTCTTTGCTTATTCCTTTTGGAAATGTATTGAATATGGGAATCTAGAAGAGTGAAAAACATGGTCCAAGAGTAAGGCCATTCCATTCATTACTGTCATATTCATAGTAAGAATAAATGCCTCCATGGTGAGTATTTCTTAAGTATTAACCAAATTCAATAAATAGTGTAATTTTCCCTTTAAGAGCTAATATTCATAATATTCAATTTAGGCAGCACAAGGGAATGAGTTTGGGTGGACAGGAATAAAAAATTTATATCCATTTACTACAAATCTGGCTAATGTAGTTAATGGAAGCAAATAAGAAAAGGAATGGGACTTTGGGAAAAACAGTAACTTTACTGAGAACCTCTTTATACCAGACATTATGCTAAGTACCACACATGTATTTCATTTAATTCCAACCACATTTTAAGTTTTACGTCATTTCTAATCAGGACCTGCTACATAATTTGAGTTCCAGGCAAAATGAAAATGTGGCACTCCAGTTGGGTTGGAGAGTCAATGTCCCCTTCCTCCAGGCTTGCTACCCCACTCCATGATGGATTGATGACTCCAAAGAGGATTGCAACCTCTGAATTGAAATGTACTCAGTACCTGGGTAAGAATGGGTGAAGGGCCCCTGTCGTATCTCCTGCTGAATGTTCACCCTTGCTGCCATCCTAGGAGGGCAAAGCCTTGCCATGCTCTGAAACATTATGAAGTATAGACCCAATTCCTCCCTGCCCTGCACTCATGCTTAGATCCCCAGTGAGCAAAGAGGGCAGTTGTGGGAACATGGACCTCTCTTCAGTTTCCATCACAGTTACATAGCAGGGGCCACAGAACGGGAGGGTAAGTAGACATGAGGTAGCTGAGAAGCTATCTCAGATTCCAGGGTCATAGGAGGGTGCAGGAGTTAGAACAGAACATGTTCATTTCACGTAAGACATTATATGCCCATGAAGTCAGCCCTGTTCCTATTCTACAGATGGAAAAATTACCCAGGCACATTTGTCTGCACAAGATAGAATGTATGTGTGTGTAGGAGTAGGGGTGGGATTGGTACTTTTTCTACTATGTGTATTGCTCATAAATACTTATCATCCCTGAAAATTAATGCAAGATGTTTTACACTGCATTCCTTACAGTACATCTATTTGGAATAAATAGAAAGGAGTTAGGATAAGAAATAGATATCAAAAAACTGTGGTACATTTACACAATGAAATACTATGCAGCAGAAAGAAAGAAGAAACTCCTACTCTTTGTGACATCATGGATGGAACTGGAGAGCATTATGCTGAGAGAAATAAACCAGGTAGTAAAAGACAAATACCATGTGATCTCACCTATAAGTGGAACCCAATCAACAAGACAAACAAGCAAGCAAAATACAACCAGAGA
>JAPYXV010005378.1:0-10584 GCA_028533065.1 Trachops cirrhosus | reverse complement strand
TGGTCACCAGTGGGTCTTGGTCACAGACCTATGATCCTCTCTGAAATCCATGCAATGTAAACTTGTGGAACTGGCATCAGCCACATCACTGTCTTCACCATCTCTGAGCAGCCTTCTGCCTTTAAGCATTGTGCAAGGCTGGCAGTTGCTAAGGGCAAGTGGCATCTCCATAGACCCAGCCCCAGAAGCTTGTGAAAAGTATTTGGAGAGAAAACATAAAACCATCACAAAATTCCAGAGCTGACAGATCTCCTAGAGTGAGCCCTTAATTACACAGGTGAAGCAGATGAGACCCAGAGAGGTCTCAGTGACTGCTCACTATTTGGAATTTTATTGAGAAAAAAAAATAACAGTGGAGTTTCCTAAGTAGGCAGACAAAACTGTTACATGTTATAAATTCATGAAGATGAATCGGGGGGCCATGGGAAAGAGGCTGTCTTGTTAGTATGCAACAGGAAGATTCAGAACAGCTCATGTGCATATTTAGAATAGAAATAGTTAGTTTCCAACAGAAAGACATGCCCGGGCCATTCACTGAAAGGTAAGTTCTCATTGTTTATTTAATTAAAACTGATAAGGGAGAAAAAAGCCCACTCAACTGAAGTCATTCCCTCAGGCTCCAGGGTTTGCCTGGGACTTGTTGATGAGATTATTTCTGTCCAGAGCTGCCAGGAACCCCACACTGAGTGATTTGGGGATAGGAACAAGTCCCTGTGGGCAGGCATCATTAGCACCATCAGATCCTATTTAGACAGCACCTGGGCACAGGGCTGGCTGCTGAGGGCTTGCTCACGGCCTCATGAGACTTTGAGACTTAATCTGAGGAGTCAGTGCCCTTGACAGGGACAGGAGACTGGATAGTAATACCAACAGAAAGGAGGCAGTGGTGTGGATGATTCTGGATGAATGTAAGGTTTTAGACAGGAATTCCGTCATTAGTTATGTTTGTTTATGCTGGTGCAGAAGGATTTTCGTTTTCTAGGCATCAAGGAATGGTGGAAAAGTCATAAGTGGGTAATGAAGAACAGAGGGGGACATCACACACTCTGCATTCTCATGGGCCAAAGCTAACCATTTCGGTCACATTTTGCCAACTGGGGCAATGCAGTCGGAGTGCAGCCTGAGATCAGATGCCAAAGAACACTATATTCCATAATGGCCTGTCTCCACATTACTAAATAGGCTATAATTCTTCATGAAGATATTATTTATTTTTCTGTTCATTGTTAATTTTTGTTGTAATTATGTTATTTATTGATTGCTGAATAACATCATGAATGATAAATAATGCTTTGGAACATTAGAACTTTTCTGTTTACTTTTGCATTTTAAACTCAAGTTGAATATGGTACAGGCATTTTTATAACTGACAGATGGAGGAACTGAAGATCACACAAGACCACAAAGCTGGCTGTGGCTGAGCCAAGACCAGGACATGACTTATCTCGCGTCCAGTCCGAGGCATTTCACACTGGGAAGCACTGCCCATGCTGACCTGGCCTCGCTGGGCTCCCCCAGGGAGGGAGGCGCTGACCTGAGCTGCTGGATAAGGTCTTCGCCTTCCTTGATGACGTTGAGCGTGGCATCCAGAGTGGCAGTCTGCTGCTGCTGGAACTGCTTGATCAGTTCCTGGACCGCATCCACCGAGTCTGCACAGACGTCTTCCAGCATCTCCTTCTGAAGGTCTTCCATCCATGTCCACAACTGTGGGGAGAGAACAGAGACTCCACTCAGGGCAGACAGGAGAGACCAGGGCTGGGCAGGGGCAAGGGCAAGAAAGTCTGGGTGGGGTTCATGCAACCTACCTTCAACCAGTCAGTGCAGTGTCAGACTAGCCCTCTCATCAGCAGCTTATGGGTCAGTATATTTCTATATTTTTATTCATTACCCATCTTTGCTAAGTTTACTCCATCAGTGTTGCATTCCCTACAGATGGGAAGCACCCTTGGCTTAGCTTCCTTGTGGTTCAGGGAAACTTGTAATCTTAGAGCAGGGAGATCACTTATCTTTGAGAGAGTGGGAAGAACAGGAGGCTGAGATGAACAAATATTATTTTATCTTTCAGAAAGGAGGAAAGGGAGGGCTCTGCATACTTCCTCCAGGCAGCCAGATGTCAATTCCTAGAAACTTAGCATCATTTTGCAAGTAAGTAAAAGAGAATGTGATGTTCAATAAGAATTAAATGAAGATTAATGAAGGACATATATGCTATGTTAAATCATTTTGTTCTTTGTAGGATTGCTAGGTTGGTTAGAAATCTGAATGCTAAGCATGTATTTATCTTAACTTCTGTATGGGTACATTTCCCCCATGATATTTGAAATGATGAACACAGTCAGGATGACATTACTAGTCAGGCAACTTTGAAATAGCTAAGTGTAGTGTTTTTAACAGAATAAGCGCCAAAAATGATGAAGGGTTTAGCTGAAAACTCCTTTATTGATAGCTCTTCCTCACGCTATTGATAAAGTTAGGTCCTCAGTGGCCTGCCACAGTACTCCACTTCTAACTACTCTTACTGAGCACTTTCATAAGTGATGGAAGAAAGATGAGTCTGATGTTTGCTTAGAAACAAGGAATCTTCACTGGCTAGCAAGAAAGATAAGTTCAGGGCTTTACCAGGAAAAAACCCAGTAGAGAGAAAAAACTAATAGATGGAGTCAGAAGATAGGGACTTTGGCTCCTATTCTTCCCATAACTTGTGGTGCCTTTGAGTAAAATCACTATACCCTTTTATCACCATGGCTTCATGTATAAAATAGGTTGGGGAAAGCATAAAATTAAATTGTTACTTTCTGATTCTAAAATTCAGTAAGTTAAAAACATGAGTAAATATTCACCTTGAGAATATTATTTCATCTATTTGGTTTGGTATGGTAAATCATGGTATAACCTTTGTAATAAGGGGTGAGAAAAGAAATAATAAAGAGAGAAAAAATAGTCTTTAGATTTTGGGCAAATCATTATTTGTACTTTAGTCAGCAGAGGCCCTAGATGTGGCAGAAGAGGTTGAGGTAACACGATGAATAAGCCTTGGAGGTAGAGAATGAATGTCCTTCTCAGACAGGTGAGAACCTCTCTGGGCCTCAGTTTCCTAACCTACCAAATGGGACGAATAAGAACCACCTGCTTACTTCAGAGATTATGGAGATTGAATGATTTGCTTATTATCAATGCTTTAAACAAACATACAGCCTTATTAATAAGCCTGTAGCATTGCGATGACACCTATAACCAAATTATTATTCAGTGTTCCCTTCATTTAGCAGATTGCAATCTGGTTGTAATTCAGTTTATTTTCTTCAGAAATAAGTTTTTTGTTATGAGAGCACAAAAGTTTTTCAGACCACACAAGGTGGGATATATAGTCCTACTAGTGTGAATGTACTTATTTAAAATCAGGAAGTTCAGTATATCGGTCACTATAGTTTAATGCTACTTTATTCTTTCTGGCTGTCAGCTGTCATTTTAACTAGAAAGCCAAACCATTTTGCCATTGTACTGAAGTCCTTGGGTAAGAGGTAACGAGTTCTCTGAAAAAATAGTGTATACAGAAGCAATATAGCATAGTGGTTAAAAGTTTCAAACTTCAGTTCTATTATATCTTAGCTATATAACTCTGTACCTCAGTTTTCCTTATCAGTATAATGGGGATAATAATAGTGCTTAACCTCACAAAGCTGTAAAGATTACTAAGTCAATATATACAAGTGTGTGTGTTGTATGTCTGTTTGTATATACACACATAAATAAGTGAGATCTATAACTATTTATCACTTAGAAACAGTGCCTGGCATATAGTAAATGCTAGATATCATCATGTTTAAAAGATGTTTTTGATGCAAGCCAACTCTAGTTCCCACCAGCAGGCAGAGGGGAAATTTGAATTTGGTAAAAGTTCCACCTGGATTTGGTCTTTCAATATGCTGGGTTGAGCTAGGCCCCTCTTTTCTGTTTTTGCTGCTTTGTCCTAGGATGTCTAAGGAAAGCCTAGACACTGGAAAGTTCAGATATTTCAAAGGAAGGAAGGAGCACGAGAGATGTGATGAGAGATGCAAATTGTGCTTATGGAGCAGGAACTTTAAGAGAAGAAAAATAAACTTGATGTCTCAATGGAGCATAGGCAATGAGACTGAAGACTGACACTCACTGATTCAGGAATGAGATAGAAAAGAGGCTTATAGGTATCTTGAGGATTTTATGTTATTTACGATAATTTTGTTCTCAGTACCACCCTTAAGCTATATTAATGGCTTCACCACTTGGACATCCTCCCTGCCCCTTAATGAAAACTTGAACACCTCTGGTGTAGGTCTAGGGAAGAAAGCATCATTCCTTTCTGGGGAAATCCACCATGACTCATGATACTCCCTCGTCCTGGAGGTCATGCAGTTACATTGTAGGGAAAGTCACAGATAAAAACTGCCCAGAAAATGAGGTGGCACGGTTATCAACAAAAGGACTAGGGACATCTGAGAATACACACTGTCCTCTGAAGTCAATATCAGAGATATGTGTCCTCCCTACAAATATTCTTTGATAAATGAATTGAAACGGACTTCTCAGAGTTCCTATATTGTATTATATTATAAAAAACCCTTGTCTAAGGTACAGTTAAAACCTACTGCTGAGGAAAACTAGCTAAGAGATAGACAATCAAGTGTAAGACTAAATGCAGCTCAGCCCAGTGGTTAGCGGACTACGGGTAAGGAAAGGAAGGTCAATCTGCAAGAGAACAAACCATCCAAATTGCTGGTTATAGACCAGAATTTGACTCAGAAATAGGGAAGGAGATTGATGCACTAGAGACAAAACGGTCAGTGACATCTTTCTTTATTTTCCCTTTTGTAAACAAAACAATCAGAAAGCCCAGAGGGAAAGGAGTTCTCAAATAGAACTGGTATTTACTGAGGATAATTTTTGATTCTGCCCTTGTCTGGCTAGTTCTGTGACCAGGGGAAAACTACTTTACTTCAATGACTTCACATTTAAAATGAAGTGGGTGTGTGTGTATGTGCATGCTTCCTTTCGCTTGTCTCTGAAATCTCTCCTGGCTCTAACATGCTATGGTTTCTCCTCATAACTGACGTAAAGAAGAAGACAGTAATAGAAGTGCCTCTCTAAACTGAAAACCACAGCCACAGCTTTGACACCAAGACATCTGAAGTTCAGCCAGTGGAGCACCAGTCTGAGGATAAGTGCGATACCAAGTTAAGATACTATTACAACCTGGAAAGCTTGAGGAGAAAGCTACCTGAAATTCTGCAAAACCACATGCACACAGTCACCCCCTGGTGGCAGCAGACTTAAATTGCAGAATGTAAGGCCTTAAGTGACAGGAATAAACATCATTGTCACTAAACTATGATTAAAGGTCACTATTCCATTTCTTAGGCTGTAATTTTTCTAGTATCTGAATGTCATGTAGGTCTCCTTCTGTACAGGTATCCACCTGACTTATTCCTGAAGAACATTCCTGCATTGCTTTGAAAAGAATCCAAATTAGAAAGCCACTTCATTAATAATTTACTAAGTATCAGGCAGCCAATGAGACCCAGTCTGAGTGATCTCCCAGTTGAAGCCACCACAAGCCAATAATTGCCAGAACGAGGTTAAATTATGGAGCGAGGGGGCCTGAGAGCAGCGACCACGTGCCTTTTCCTCCTGTTCTCCCTTTTGGTTCCTCTTTACTCTCTGGTTATCTAGAGTCTCACACAGCGATTTTCAACCATTTTCTTCTCACGGCACACATAAACTCATTACTGATATTCCGTGCCACACCAAAAAATATGTTTTCCAATATGACAAAAAAAAGGTATAATTTTGCTTCATTCATACTGGATGCCTATTGTTGTGTTGGCTGTTGCCATTTTTTATTTGACGAACTGAGGGAAAAGAGGCCAGTGCCCCTGACTAAACAGTCAGGTATTGCATGTTCTAAAACTTCTTGTGGCACACTGGTTGAAAATCGCTGGTCTAACACGTTAGCACTGCACCTTCTCCATCAGCCCATCTGCTCCCCAGAAAGAATCTCATGTTTCAGCCACTTCCAGACCCTCTCTTCTTGACCAAATGCACCTGCACTGTGACCCATCTGTGCAGAGTTCTGTGCTCTGCTTGGCAATGGCTGCTTGGTTCATGCTGATACATGCATTCGGATGGCTGTATGTGTTATTGCTGTCAGAGAACACATGGTTGTGGCCAGAAATACCTACGTCCAAAAGAATGGGCCTAATTTGAGAATTTCCAGAACCTTGGCAGGGGTAGAGTTGAGGGAGCATTTCAATGCCCTACATATTAGCTCTAATAGTGAAACCAGTGAGTCCAGGAGGGGCTAGCCCATGGACCCTATTCTGCTTGCATAGAGAGACAGCCTGGGAAAAGGGCAACTGGAAAGGCAGGAAGCAGGGGGCAAAGGAGGGAGAAACTAGGACGGGTAGGGAAATCATAAGGCTTCTGGTGATTGCCTGTTGCATTTGTGCAGTTCAGGCTGCCCCTGTGCAGGACACTTGATTGGCTCCTAGAGGTGTCAAAAGGAGCACCGACGCCACAGGGTGAACCACCCTTCCCTCGTTTTGAAGAAATTGTTTTTCTTTGGCATCGACTACCAGCTTTTATTTCTTAAATATACACCATGACAGTCTGACAGTTGAAACAGTAAATGAGGCTGTCTGAGGCCATCAGTCCCGTTTGAAGACTGATCTAGTTTTGGTTCTAGGCTGGGTGGTTAGGGGAGCACGTGCATGTGTGAGTGTCCAGTATTTGTGGTGTGCGTGTGCGTGGACGTGTGTGCGCCTATTTGGGCAGGAAGTAACTGGAAGAATGATTTATCAAGGTTACTAACAAATGGAAATGGGCTTTTAATTAAGCTGTTTAATAAAGGGCTAATGTTGATTATCTTGGCCACATTCCTTTGTTAACTTGACTTTCACATTATTACTACAAAAATATCTAAAAATTGATATATTGAAAGCCCAGCAATTATAGCATTTCGATGGAGACACAGTAAGGAAAGAGAATTCTGACTGGAAAATCTCTGAAGAGCAGATGATACTTGCTACAAATGTCTTTTCACTGAATGAAAAAAAAGGGGGGAACTTGGGTAAATGCTTCTCCTTTGTCCTCTCTACCTCTCCAGACCAGCCGACAGCCGGCTGCCTTCTTGTCCCTGGACAAAGGAAGATATTTGAAAGTTCAGCACAATATGTACTAACAGCTGAGGCTCTGGACACATAAGAAGATCCCAAGCACATGTTTGTCACCTTTTTTTAAAAAAATCACATTGCTTTTCTAAGTGTAGATAAAGTTTTATTTTTATAAAATACTACTTACTGGGACTGTTTCCAATTTTCAGTTGAAAATATCACTGAAGAATAAGGAACAATAGGAGAAAGGCCATCAAAGAACATGTATAAAGGACACATGGACAAAGCCCAAGGGGGTAGGTTCGAAGGTGGCAGGCGCGGATGGGTAGGGTGGGGGGGGGGGGCGGTGAAAATGAAGACAACTGTACTTGAACAACAATAAAAAAATAAATAAAAATGTATAAAACAAAAAAATGCAAAGAAAAATCAGATCACCCATAACATTCTTCTTTGTACATTTTTTTCTAGTCTTTATTCTATATATGTGATCCAAATTGTGATCATGCTGGAAATAATTTTTTATATGTATTATGATCTTTGACAAGGTAATTTATAACTGTATAATATTTCACTATATAGAATTTGCTTAATGAATCACCCAACATGGCAAATTAAGATGGTTTCTAATTACTCAAGACTATGAACAACACTGCAATGAAATGGTTATAAGGTTTAACCCTCCATCCACACTCCTCTGGTCACCAAGAATTCACAGAGCAGGGCCAACAGGATTAGGCAGACTCTTCAATCTGCAGAAGAAATGAGCCTGGAGGATATCTTTCTTCTGTCTTCTCTTTGATCCTAATTAGAGTAAGTCTTCTGATGTAGGAAGTGGGAAAAAGTAAAATTATGAACTTCAGCCTGGGGGCAATAGGAAGTCTAGGTTAAATCATTTATGAAGATGGATACCCAGTTCCTGCTCAGAAATCTCCTATAAAGGGGGCTTTAATTCCTTCAAAGTTACCGCCTACAATGACATTGTATTACACATTGGCGCGCATGTAAAAACTCAGCAAATAACTGTAGGTAGGTAGGAAGAAAGAAAGAAAAGAAAGGAGGAAAGAAGGAAGCAGTTAACGTATCTAGGCAGGAAGAGTAAACAACAATATTTACCAGCAACCTCAGTAGCACCTATGGCTACTAATGAAACTGAGCAGAAGACCATCCATTCATCCCATTTATTGTAAGAGGAAAAACCAGCCATAGCAACTTAAAATACCCTGAGAGACTTGTAGATTAGGCTACTGACCTTATCTTGAATAAAAAAGCCAGATGCAGGGGTGTCCAACCTGTGGCCTGTGGATGCCTCTGAATGCAGCCCAACACAAAACTGTAAATTTACTTAAAACATTATGAGATATTTTTGTGATTACATCTCGTAATGTATTTAATGTGTGGACCAAGACAACATTTCTTCCAGTGTGGCCCAGAGATGGCAACGGGTTGGACACACCTGCATATAGTCGAAAGGAAGGAGCCCAAAGTCATTAGGCCCAGGATCAAATAGGACTCACACTTACTAGGGTTTGAGAGGTGATGCGTCTTGAGAGGTACCAAGTAGAATATGGAAAGATCACACCACAGGGGTTCCTTCTTCATGAGACTATCCAAGGATGCTCACTTCTGCCTACCCAATAATCCATTTCTGCTTACTACGCAGGTCCTAGAAAAAACCTCCCATAGGTAATTCAGATTTCCCACCCCACTGCCTTCTATATACATTGTCCACAGAGGTCAAGTCAAAGAACTAGAGTAGATAAAACATCTCACTGAGTGGGCTTTTCCTCTTTTGTCCCCCCATTTTTTCTTTTTTCTTTTCTCTTATAGTGAAATGGCAGCTTCCCATTGTCAAGAAAACCTGTTCAATATTTATTCAGCATCTCTGTGCATCAGACATAGTGACAGAAATGTACAGTAGAATCTGTATCTACACATCTAAACCCATATGCGTACTCCACATATGGGCACTTAAAATTTAATGAAGAAGAGAGAGCTCAGTGAGATCCCTGCACCATCGAGGAGGTATGTACATGGTAGGAAGTCAGGAGCGCCAGGGAAGAACTTCAAGGAAAAATAATGCCTGAGTTGAGTCCTTAAGTTCCTTATTAAGCCTACTTCAGAGATGCTCTAAGGATAAATTTGGGAGGAAGTTTTCTACCAGGAAAAAAAGTGGTGTTAGTATTGTACTACTCAATTTTGTAATAATCATTATGATAATTATCACAAAGTAACAGATTAAGTAATTTTCCCAAGTGCACATAACATGCCCAGTGAAAATCTAGATATGGAAATCAGATCTCCCTGACATCCAAGACCTTGCTGTATTTAATGCGTGGGAAAACCTATGAGTGCATTAGTAAGAGAATGCATACACACACACAAGTCTTACTCTCTACTCTGCCTAACAGTGGCCTTAGACATCTAGTTTTGGGGTGGGAAGGTGATTGGGAGGGAGCATACAGATATAAAGTCCTGTCTGGCCCTTATAAACAGCTCTTCCCTGACAGCCACTCAAAATGATGCTTTTCTTTCCATCCTGAAAAAAAAAGTCAGAATCTGCTGACCGGAGAGTCACAGATCTCTTGAAGAGAAGGATCCTCATAATCGCACACCCCTTTGCATCCAGGCAGGACTGCTCCTAATTTCTCTCCTACTTTGGGATCCTGATAGAGACTGTGTTACTTCCTGACAGCCTCCTGTTTTCTCCTGTGCAGAAAGCTCCTCCCAGTCTCTATTTTCTGGCCTTTATGTAGCAAGTCTGTGTAGCAAAGGAGAAAAAGGATGGGCCTTGGAATCAGAAAGATTTAGGGTCAATTCCTACATTTACCACATCCTAGCTACAAGACCCCGGGCAGATTACTAATTTCTCTGATCTGTAAAATTGGAATAAAATGATAATTCTTATGGCCATTGATTAGATAGATAATATAGCACACAGGTGTTAAATATACTTTATTTCCTGTTCTCTTTCTTCACCTTCCCCCAGTATTATGCTGCTCCCTTTAGTACTATTTCATATGAAATTTGATTTTATAAGCTGAGCCTCAGTGTGAAAACAAGTCACAGGTTCAAAGAGGACCAACCTTAGCAAGGTTTGAGAGATATGTGGGCAAACAACGGTCAATAACAATTCCTAGCTCCCACACTACAACCCTGGCAACACTTTACATTTCTCAGGTAAGGTCTACTCTCCCCATCAAGCCCCTGCCTTGGGGTTTGAAAATGTAAGGAGGAAAAAGAAGAGTAAGATGAAGGAAGGAGAGCAGAGGAGATACAAGAGGGAAAAAGAGGACTGTAGGGTGTGGGGCAGCAGTTCAGAACAAGGGCACAGTATTTAGAAAGACAGGTAAAATCTCTGTACTACTGAGAAGCTCTGTAACCTTACATAAGTTCTTTTCTGAGCCTTAGTTTCCTCACTTGAAAATGTGTTTAATAAACT
>JAPYXV010005377.1:0-10585 GCA_028533065.1 Trachops cirrhosus | reverse complement strand
GCATATGCCTGGGTTGTGGGTCAGTTCTCCAATTGAGGGCCTGTGAGGGGCACCCGATTGATGTTTCTCTTCCTTTGTTCTCCCTCCCTTCTCCTCTCTCTTAAACATAAATAAATCTTTTTTTTTAAAAGATACTCTCATTTCCGTATATCCCCTGACCATCCCTTCACCAGTGAGAAGCTCCTGTTATTTGAATCCTCACTTTTTACCTGAACTTTCTGTTTCTTTCTATATTTTCTTTCTTCACTATGCTGGCTGGACCCTTCAATCTACCACAGCAATTACTTTTCCCAGAACAATTAAAAACCTTCATATCCACATTCTTGTACCATGCCTAATTGCTACCCTCCAGCCCTGGATCTAATCCACCATCCATCCTTGCCCTCACAGATGAGCTTCTCAGGATTGTTTTAGAAGTGATACCAGGCCCTTTGATACCACTTAAAATTTTTTCACCTTCACTGCCATTTAGGAGACTTTTATTTTATTTTATTTTATTTTATTATTTTTTTATTATTATTATTTTTTTATTTTTATTTATTTACTTTTCCCTCACCTGAGGACACTCTTGGAGTGGAAAGGTGGGAGAAAGAGGAAGAGAAACACTAGTTGGTTGCCTTTTGGCCATGACCCCAACTCTATACTGTAGGTCTTCAACTTTTCATTTTTGGCCCCTTTCCTCCCTGGCTGAAAAGTTCATTAGGTTTGTTTCACCTGCCAATCCTTTATCCCCACCCCTCTTATCTCTGTTCTTCTTTATCTATATTACTGTCTTTTCTCATGTTTCCACTAAAACTGTTTAAAATGAGGTCACCAGTGACATTTTCCATTCTTACTGTACTTCCCTCTACATATTGACAGCTTCTGGAACCATTATGCTGTGCTTCTCCCTCTCTAACTTTCTGTGTCTTGAGACCTTGAAACTCTACATATCCATTTCACCTTTTCCTCAAAGACCTCCTTTGCCTACTTTTGCCCCTATGGTTAATGTCACCAATGATTCCTCCTTTACCCTTTATATCTATGTGAATGCCCTGTACTATCTCTAAGATCCACACATAGTCTCTTACCTGGAATATCTAGAGCCATCTAATTACATCTAACTAGAATTTCTTTTCTGGTTTTCTTTGTTCTCTAGTTCATCTTCTATACTACTTCTAGAGTGACTCTAAAACAATCTGTTTATGCATGTTTCATATTTAAAATTCTCAAGGGTTCTCTATGAAACCTTTTGCATAATACATAAGGTCCTTCATGATCTGATGTTTTCTTTCTAGCTTCATGTGTTGCTGCTCTGTCACATAAACTACATGGAAATCAAAATGTAGTTATTAAAGTTCCTCTCAGTGACAGACTTAGTGACATGACAGTTATATGGACAAATTTTTAGTATCTTTCTGAATCTAAGTATAACTCTGAAGCGCTATACTGAGCATTGTAATTCATAAACCAAAGATGTGATTCTTAATATTTGCCTGAAGTTGAAACCTCTGTAATGGATGAGTGACTGTCTTGTAAATATTAAAAAGGTGCTTTTAAACTTAATATTTGAAAATATTTCATTTGTACTTTAGCTGCCTTTAAAATATTTTCTTATGATGTGTGATACCACATAGTCTGTTTTCTTTCAGAGGAATATACTGTTCTTTCACGAATGTTTTTCTTTTCTAATTACTTCATTTCTAATTCCAGGAAAACAGGTAAATAATTTGGCAGATTCATCAAGTCATTTAGTTGGATGTCATGCACAAAGGTGAGCATAAAAGTAGTTTCTGTCAGATTATTTGAATGCACAGATATAAAACATAAATGATTTGTTTATGCTGCTAAAAATAACTTTTCCTTTTTTTAAAGAATTGAAGTTTCTGATAAGAATATGGTAACGGATCATGGAAAAAACCTGGAAGAAATCACAGTTCCTTTCTCAGTAGAAAATGTAGTTCCAACTAGCAAGCCATTTGAAAGCCACAGACGTGTGCTCTGTTTTGATAGTACTGCTTCCTCTGTGGCAGATACACAGGGGACAAACCAGAAGACAGTGTCCCAAAACAAAGAAAGGAATGACATTTCATTTCCTAATCTTGACTCACCCATGGTGTCCTCTACCTTGAAACACTCATCTAATAATGCTCTCAAAAGAGAGAGAGAGAAACCTCCTGTGCCTAAGATTTTATCTAAATCGGAAACTGCCATTAGCCGACATACCACCATAAAAGAAGTTCAGTCAGAAAAGAAAGTTTCACCAACAGAAATTGGACTTGAATCTTTCCATAAAGCAACAGCTAATAAAGAGAATGAATTATGCAGTGATGTGGAAAGGCAGAAAAATTCAGAAATTTCAAAACTGTCTAATGGGCAGCAAAATGGGGGCTTACGGAATGAGAAAACTATAACTTCACTGCAAGAACTAACCAAAAAACAAGGCACATCCTCAAACAGTAAAAATGTCATTTCAGTGGGTGCATCTGTGAAGGATCTAAAACAGGAACAAACCAAATCTGCCAGTGCTTTGACTAACCCACTAAGCAAACATACCACAGAAACATTATCGGATGCTCAGCGACATAGCCCGGTAAATAGGCTTACAGACAATACTCATTTATCTGTACCCCGGACGCCTGGCTCAGGGGCAGGGGGAAAACATAAAGAAGAACCTACAGATGGTATCAAGGTCCCCTCTAGCAGGCGTTTCACCGATGACAATAGCGCACCCAAAGTAATGGTCCCTCCTGTCACCCCAGACTTGCCGGCCTGCAGCCCTGCCAGTGAAGCGGGAAGTGAGAACAGTGTAAACATGGCTGCACATACCCTGATGATTCTGTCCAGAGCAGCCATCTCCAGAGCTACTTCAACAACTCCTCTGAAAGACAATACACAGCAATTTAGAGCATCTTCAAGGAACACCACAAAAAAGCGGAAAATTGAAGAATTAGATGAACGTGAGCGGAACTCCCGTACTTCTAATAAAAATCTTTCCAATTCATCAATACCAATGAAAAAGAAGAGAATTAAGGCAAGTTTGAAAGTCTTAATTTCAAAAATCATACCTTTGCCCTTCCTTTGGTGCTCAGGTCAGAGAGCTGAGCATTTTTTTGCCATAGGTAGCTAAATGTTCTAGGGAAACAGCTTTGAGTTTTGACTGACAAAAATATTGTATAGCTGTGTCTCTCAGCCAGTGTGATACCAAGAGTTGTCTAGGTGAAACAGCATTTTCAAAACAATTGCTAAGGAATTTGTTTATAAACATCTTCCTTGGGAAAAGGTGGCTTTGGTTTCAGTCATAGTAGGATCCAAATTTGGGGATACAGGGTGACATAAGGCATGAAAAATTGGGAAGCCACTATTGTGTATGGAATCACGAAGTAAAAAACTTTTAACTCCTACATCTTGGTTTTTTCCCACATGTCCTGCTATATCTTTCATGGGATCTTCTAGATGTTAATATGTGGAGCAATGTAAAAACTAAATTTACCTAGTTTTTTCCTTCACCATGATTATCTTTAAAAAGGCAATACAGACATAGCATTAATAAGTGACACCCATTTTTTTCTTACCTGTTTAGCCATTTAATAAGTGGATTGCAAAGAAATAAAGGTGTCTAAAATATGTATCAGGGAAGGAGTCTTGGCTTTGCTGCCATGCAGGCCTGCATCTCCTGCTCACTGGTTCTGTGACTGTGGTTAAGCCCATAGCCTCTCTGAGTCTCAGCTGCATCATGTCACAGAACGTTACCACACATCTTACCTGATATCTGTGAGGAGTAAATGTAGTGCTTGTAAAGTGCCTGGGATATATTAAATGTTTGGAACTTGAAAAGTACCTGTTAATCTAAAATCTTAGTAAAGCTTTCTAAGGTTTATTGTTTAGCAGTGATGGGCACTTTATAGGAAGGATATTCTATCTTGTTTCATTCGGCATTAATATACTCTGGATTTGGATAATGTCTTTTGTCCTACCTAAGCTAATGCTGGAAGAACAACTGGAAGTATATTTTATTAACTTTGAATTTATTATATTTTTTTCTCTGCTTCTCTGTGAAACTGAAATAATGAACTGAAAAACAATTTGTCAATAATTTTAGTATATGGAAGAACGCGATAAATGGTTCTAAGTGATTTAACAAAGTTTTTGACCTTGTTTGAGTTCACTGTGTTAACTTAGGTTTGTTTTTTTCTTTCTCTTTATTTTTACTTTTTTTTTTTTGACAGAAGAAGAAGCTGCCCAGTTCATTTCCAGCTGGAATGGATGTGGACAAATTTTTGTTATCCTTGCATTATGATGAGTAAACATTCTGAACATAAAAGAACAAAAGCTGTTTAAAACTCATATCCCTTAAACTATGAGTGTAGGGAATGAGATATTTACAAAGTCTAAAAGTATGACCTGCACTTTCATCATACTGAAATTTCACTTTATATCTAAATCATGCTGTTTCAGAAGCAGCTTCCTAGTTTGTAAATAGATTTGCCTGGTATATTTTTATTTTGGAAAAAATAGCAAAAATGTAAATAAAGCTAATCTGCAAAACTGTATAGCTTTGATAATTGCATATTATGAATATTTTGTAAATATTGTTAAAATAGAGGTTCAATCAACCCAATGTTCTTACACTGTGTTTTTCAACTTCTTATGATCCCCAATTCTGAGGCTTATTTATCTGGAATTATTTCTCACTGTTGGGGGGAAATAATGTTTTTCCTGATAAATTGCCTTTAGTAACTTTCCAACAAGACATTTAAAGACATAGCCACTAAATAGTACAAAAGTGATAACCACCTCAAATGGTATTAAAGTGATCAGGAAATAACAGTTTGGTTTTTCCTGCAGTGAATGCTTTACAACCCCTTCTTATCATTGCAGTAAAGATTATGTTTCTGAAATTTATACTTCTGATCATTCTGGTCTCTTTGTTTTAAAGAGAGACTTTTGTAAACCATTTGAGTGTTCTCATCTTTTGTTTATAATTTTCAAGATGTTTTACAGAACTTTGAGTGTTTAGACTGTTGAGCCATAACACGTTTGGTTATGTACTAGTTGAGATTTCTTGGGATGTATATACTTTTCCCCTAAGTACTGGGGATTTAAAGAATTGCACTAATTCTTAGACCTCCTTACATGGTAGTGACCAATGCACATTTAATTTAAATCTTGTATTCTATTTTAAAGCTTATGTGGAGGATTATTTTCTTGTGTCCTTTTAGAAAGCCATGTCCATCATAAGAAGAGAAATCATAGTTTTATATTTTAATGTTTCTCCTAAAATGGGCTGTTAAATAACTATATCTGTACTTAGATATAGTGCATTGTCTCTGTACCCTTAAAATGTTATAAAGAGTTACTCTCAAAAAGGGAAATGAGAGGTGCCTTCTTTGTATTAGACTTAACACATCAGTCAAGTTGATGGATTGCTCTAAACCTTTAAATGAGAACAGAAATTATAATTAGTACCTGACCAATTGTGCCTAGATATTAAAGTATGTTCTCTTAAGTGTTTTCTGTTTGGTTAAATATCAGTATATTAAGGTTTTTTTTTTCGTACAGGTATATGTAAAAGAATAATTTTCCTCAACTTTTTTTTTTTTTGTACTGGGCCTTTAAAGAACTAAATCTGTCCTACTCAAAACAACATTTCTCCATGTGGAAATAACATCTTAATTGCCAACACTTACTGCAGCAGAAATTTGTATTGTAAAAATTATATGATGTGGCAGTAGTCCTATCTCTAAGGAACTAAGTATCATACAGTTAATGTTTATTTAATTCAGCTTGATACTGTAATACAGTTAGGTTTGAATAAATATTTTCATTAACTTAAAGTTTGAATTTCCTTCATATTGGCAGTCATTCTCATTTAGATAATGTTGATTAAATATCTTTGCAAGTCAATTCTTGCATACTTTTTCAGAAGACCACATAAGGTTGAAAATTATAGATTTTCTTTTCATTCAATTATTATGCATTTACATGTGCCGAGTACTAGAAATCATTTACAAATAAGTTCACTTTCTTCAAGATTCTTAGTTCAGTAGCCAGCAGCCACTAGATATGTCCAAAGACTTGGGGCCTTCATTTATGTTCAAGAGCAAAACCTTAATCCCCATTTTACCTTAAAAGTTCAGACATGCTGGACTTAATTGTAGTATTTGACCTGGAAACCTATTTTATCAGTCAAATGCCTAGTGATGGCATTTTAGGGTTAAAGTATACCACAAAAAACTTGTAGCTACTTCTACAACTATTTGTAAGTATACGCTCTTTTATTTTGGACATTACTTAGTGGTTGATGTCAATGTATGCCATATCTGAAAAGTCTTGTAGTTCAAATATTTAATTATTTTAGCCCTGGATATTGTTAAAACTCTAGTATGTTGAAACTGTACATGAGAAAAGCATCCATAAGCATTCAGCCAAGGGCTAGATGTTGTGACTATTAGGAGACCAATATTTAAACCTTGAGAGGAGTAATGTCAGTGAATTGTTACTGTTTTCTGCTTCCATCCATTTCTCACACCAGCCTCTTTCAGCCATAGGCCCACCTTGAAGTTAACCAGTGTTAACCAATGTAGTTTTGACTTCATTATTATGCTTCCTCTTTGAATATACTTTTTCTTTTTATAAACATTGGTTAACATTTTAACATAGTTTACTAGTCTTTTTTCCTAATTATTTTTTCTACATAGTTGAACTTACTCTGTAAATATAACTTTCTAATGCTTTTTTACCTCAAATAATATGAAATATTTTCCAGTTTTTAGCTATTTTTTTTAAAGTAGTGAATGTATTTACAAATAAGTATTTGTTTAGGTTATGCATTATTTCCTTGGGGGACATTTTAGACAGTTGGAATTACCAAATCAAAAACAAGTGGGTATTTTTACAGGATCTCAATACACTTTGCCAAACTCTGCCAGAAAATTACTTTAATTCCTGCCAGCAAATTGTCATTTCTCCCATACCATGCTTATTTCTTATTAGAAATACATGTATATTCAGCTATGCCATCATTGGTTTCTAGGCTGTTAATTCCTTGATTTGTTAAAATTAGAAGTTAGCTCATAATCCATATATAATTTGTTTTCGTACCTGGTGTGAAATAATAATGTACATTTTTTTCCCAAAATATCTAACCACTTGACTCAGTTTAATTGGTTAAAATAAGTTTTCTCTTCCCCCATACATTTACTTATAATGCCTCTTCTTATTTTATACTGATGCATAATCTTGTATTCATAATTTTAAAATACAAAGGTTCTTACCAACCAGTATTTTTCCCTTAAGTTTGGCATCAAAACCCATTTCATGGCAAAGTCTGACCTGCTTTGACATACGACTTTGTGAGTCCTTATCTCATTTGCTATAAATGTTCATATTTTCTTGAAAAGCAATAATGTGCTTAATTAGGGTGAAATTTTAGATTCAACTTGGAGTTATATGATATGTACATTGTGTTACTTTTTAAAAAATGCTAAATATCTTAATTATGAAACCGAGCTAACCATAAAGGTATAAAGTCAAATGTTGGACCTGTATTAAATTTATATAAATACAGTATATAATATGATGTATAGATTATTTTGTGTCACTGATTAAATGATTATAGTTTTGTGTGTATTATGACTTCTTATATTTTTTAAGTACTCCCCTTTTTGTACTTCTTGATTAACTGTAGAATCATTGTATTATTTCAAGTTAAAATTCTGTTGGATTATTCGTTTGAAGTACATTAACCCTATAAGTTACCTGATACTGAAAGAAAAGAAAAGATAATGGTAATATGGTATGTATTATTGTTTTATAGTTATTGCTATCCTCATAAATTTCTTGCTAAACTGGGTATTTTGCTTGTTGCTATCTTTAGGGAACTCTTCATTACTTTGTTTTAACCAATTATTTTTTTTTTAGTTAATGTAAACATTTTATGAAAGCATAACATAGAACAAGTGCACAAATCATTAAATTCAAACAGTTGAATGAGTTTTCTAAAAGTATACTCATTCTCTTACTCACCCAGATCAAGAATACAACATTGCCAGTATCCCTAGAATCCCCCTCATACTTCCTTTGCATAACTGCTGGCCTGAATGGTAACTATTATCCTGACTTCCAGCACCATAGTTTCTGCTTTTTATGAACCTTGTATAATGGATTCCTATAGTATATAGTCAGTCTTGCATAAGTTCTTTTGCTGAACTTGCTAAGATATACTCATGGATATTTTAGTCTCATTCTCAACACTGTGTACTTTCATTGTGTTTATCCACATTGTGTTACACCACAGTTAATCCATTTTATAGTTGAACATTTAGGTTATTTCCAGTTTGGAGCTGTTATGAATGGAATCTCTTGTATATTTTTGAACATGTCTTTTGGTGAATGTATTGCACTTTTCAGCTGGATGTATAATTAGGAGAGGAGTTGCTGGGTGCTAGGGTTGTTTATATCCAACATTATTCAGGATTTTTTTTAGTTTTCCAGAGTGGGTGTGCCAAATCATACCATCAACAGTGTAAGAAGAGTTCTGGTTGTTTTATGTCATTGTTAATACTAGATCATTTTGTTTAAGCCATTTTTGAAGTATGTTGGTGTTACATTATGTGGTTTTTTTATAGCTTCTTTTTTTAATTGAATTTATTGGAGTGACATTGCTTCATAAAGCCATATAGGTTTCAAGCATACAATTCTTAACACACCATCTGCACACACATATTACAGCATGGACTCATGACTCAAAGTCGAGTCTCTTTCTGCCACCATTTGTCCCTCCTTAGCCCTCTTCAGCCTCTTCCCAGCCCCCTTCCCTCTGGAAATCACCATGTTGTTGACTGTGTCTGTGAGGTGTTTTGTCTTTTGTTTTTAATTGCCTAATCCCTACACCTTTTTCCACGCAGTCCCCCAACCCCTCTCCCCTCTTGACAGCTTTCAGTCTGTTTTCTGGATCGATGGGACTGTTTCTACTTTGTTACTATATTTTGTTCATTACATTTCACATATAAATGGAGTCATATGGCATGATTTGGCTTTCTCTGACTTATTTCACTTAGCATGATATTCTCCAGGTCCATTCATGCTGTTGCAAAAGGTAAGATTTTTTTTTTTTTTTTTTTTTTTACTGCCAAGTAAGCATTTCATTATGTAAATGTACCACAGCTTTTTTTAGCCAGTCATCTACTGATGGGCACTTGGGCTGCTTCCAAATCTTGACATTTGTAAATAATGCTACAGTGAACATAGGGGAGCTTATATTCTTTCAGATCAGTGTTTTGCGTTTCTTCAGATATATTCCCAGAAGTAGAATGACTGGGTCATCAGGCAGTTTCATTTTTAATTTTTTAAGGAAACTCCATACTGTTTTCCACTATGGCTGCACCAGACTGCATTCCCACCAACAGTGCATGAGGGTTCCCTTTTCTCCACATCCTCATCAACACTTGTTTGTTGATTTATTGATGATAGCCATTCTGACAGGTGTGAGGTGGTACCTCATTGTGGTTTTGTATTTCTCTGATGATTAGTGATGTTGAGCATTTTTCATGTGTCTATTGGCCATCTGTGTATCCTCTTTGGAGAAGTGTCTATTCAGGTCTTTTGCCCATTTCTTAAGTTGGTTGTATTTCTTCCTGGCATTGAGTTGTATTAGTTCTTTGTGTATTTTGGAGATTAAACCCTTATCAGATATATCATTGGCAAAAAAAGTTCTCCCTTAGAGTGGGTTTGTTCCCTATGCATCTTGCCGAGCAGAAGCTTTTTAATGTACTCCCATTTGTTTAAATCCATTTTTAAAAACTTTTAATCCTCATCCAACTGTATGTTTATTGATTTTAGAGAGGAAGGAGAGAGAGGGAGGGAAATATCTGTTGGTTGCCTTCTGTACATGCCCCAACCAGGGATTGTACCTGCATCCCAGGTATGTGCCCTGACTGGGAATCAAACCCATAGCCTTTGGTGCACTTGAAGTTTTCTAGTTTAACCTTTTGTATATTAAGTGATCATCTTTCTGGAATTGATATTTCATGCGTATATCCTGTTAACCTGGCACCATGTATTCAGGAAAGACTTTCTTTCCCAAATACATTGCCCTGTTACCATTGTCATCAGCTGGTAAACCTGTGTGTGTTTGGTTCTGGATGCTAGTCTGTTCCACTAGTTTATTTTCTAAAAACCTGCCAGTAAAATGCCACATTAATGACTATAAGAAATCTGTTTCACGGCTGGCAGACCCTGGCTGAGGGGTGGCAACCAGCAGACCCAGTGAGGCGGTGATTGTGAAGCAAGGCACTGCACACAACCCAGGATCCCAGTGTCAGGAAATAGAGCTTTGGGGCACTGATTGAAAAGGAAAGTTCCATGGGATGCACAAGCCCACCCACACGGGATTTGGTACCAGAGGGGCCCAGTTTGCTCAGGGGAAGTGGCGGAAGCAACTGAGGTCCCACGGAGAGCGGAGCAAGCACCATTGTTCCTTCTCGGACCCCGCCCCCACATACAGCGTCACAACCCAGCAACTGGGGTGCCCCACCCTGTTGAACACCTAAGGCTCCACCCCTCTCATACTTAACAGGCTCGACCAGACCAAAAAAAAAAAAAA